>JBCAUI010005128.1:0-22497 GCA_038406195.1 Haplosyllis anthogorgicola
CGGCCCAAATTTTCTTCGTTTTCATGCACTTTCCGCTAAATTTTGGGCGAAAATAGGGGTGGCGTCCCCCCAACGGGAAATCCTGGATCCGCCCCTGCACATTTATATATTTTTGATATTATATTATGTATTAAATATTATATCTAATATATTATCATAATAGATATTATGATATTAAATATTGGGTTATATTAGAACCTGGGAGAAGTGGAATGGGCGCAGAATGATACTTTTCTGACTGTAGCAAGGCTGTTAAGAGCCATGCTGACTATACCCTAGCGTATATATCCAGGACACGTTACCTGTGCTGCACTATATCCTAGTGTGTACCTCCAGGACACGTTACCTGTGCTGCACTATACCCTAGCGTGTACCTCCAGGACACGTTACCTGTGCAGGAAGCTTGGTTTTAAATCAAAAGCAGGTATCAGCTGAAAACCCTCCATGAATAGCTGCAATATTCAAAATTTGGATCATAAATATAATTTACATGTTCAACTTGCAAATTGCATGCAACATACCAGAAAATGACGTTAGTGCACAACCATAATATGAATCCATGTTCTAAATATAGCCACCTCGTCCCACCATTGTTCTGTAATGGGTCGCCTGAAACATTGACGACTGTCGTGATTACCAGACATTTTGCAGATTATGTCTGATAATGTGATAATTATTGGATAGTTCTTTTTTTGTGTCACAGTCCTCAATGCGGAAAATGTAGGCTAATGTTCACTACTCCCTTCTACTCCGAACCGTCTCTGGAATTAAGTTGTATCTGGAACCATAGAAATTCAAGCTTCAAGCTGTGCACTGTCCTCAGAAAAAGGCATAACAAGATAACCTGTCGGCTACCAAGTTCGCGAGAATCTGAGAGATTATCTCGCAGGTTACCCAAGATGCCATGTTTACTAGGACGCCATGATAAACATAGCGACCATTTTTCCCACCACAAATCCCGCAGCAAATATGAAAATCATAAAAATTGTAATTTAAGCTTTCTTATTTTAATGAGTGGTGTATCAGCTGTAGAATGGTAATTGCATCTTATGCAAACTATATGTTATTACCAATAATAAACAAAATATTTTATTTTGAACATTTAAGATTTTCATATTCGCTGCGGGATTTGTGGCGGGAAAATGGCTGCATGAAGAAGATGCACATATGATGGGTCTCCAGTCTGGTAATCAGAATGTCCAGACTGGTCTCCGGTCAAGCTACCAAGCTTCACGCCGCCATTTTGTCTGTCACGTGACGTGTGACGTCCTTGGCACCTTGCCAGAACTTTCAGAAATCAGGTCAGAAACCAAAGCAAAAATCTGGTGAAAACAGAAAGCTAAATGCCCGATAGAGGGCATTGAGCTCAAAGAGACATCCATTAATTTCGTTCACTGATACGTAGAGAGAGTTCAGGGAATGAAATGTCTGTTCATGGTTCTTTATTTTAGCAACTTTTGTTGGTACTTTTGTTCGAGTGAAAAACACAACATGGAATTCTATTGTCGTAAAATGAAATCGATTTGGGGAGATGATGTGCGAAGAGTTCGAGGGAAAATAACATCAATTAGACATGTGTTGTTATCCATACATACACGAAGCGTTGACAAAGCTCCTTGTGTGACAACATAAGAGTGGAGAGTAATGTTTACGGTAATGTGGAAAATATTAATCCCATTTAATATCTATACCCATCATAACTCAATGACACTATAAAAGAACGCATGTTCAGCCGTAGAAACATATATCAAATAATTCCTCTTCTATATTGATGAGCTTGTTATCTGGATGGAATAATCAACACATGGGAAGTATTCACTGGGAATACAATAGTTGATGTATTGTAGAGAATGTCTCACAATCTATCTACTTTTCGTTCTGGGAAATATTCGCAGTCAGCGCGGTGTTCCAAGGATGTGCGCCAATAGAAGCAAGTGAAATTAATTTCACCTGTATAAATAATAAGGCCAATTTGTCAATTAGTCAAAGAGCTTTAGACTGCAACACTCCTGGTGGTAACTCTGACCGAAGTCTAGTCCTTTAACAGTTTGGAACAATAGAATTGTGATTTTTATGCATCTTTTGTTTCCTAAAACGACTCGGATTTCATGTTAGTTAGATAGATAGGTAGATAGATTGTGAGACATTCTCTACAATACATCAACTATTGTATTGTGAAGTTGTACCTCTACAGAATTAAATATGATAAAAATTAATATTATAAAAATTAAATTGAATTAAATTAAAATCCTTGGATTATTACTTTTTATTTTTCAGTAGAAAACAAAAACAGAACGCATTATTTTGGCTTTGTAAGTGGCAATTTCTACTAAAAATATACCCATTTTTCTAATTGAGACTGTAAACAAATGCATTATCCGCTGCAGGAGATATGAATAAGCACCAGTATTTAACACAGTTAAACTTTGGCCTAAAGACTTGATATGTTAGCAGATGGGACCGAATCGAGCTCATTAATTGATTGCGTATCACTTACACCAGTCCCAGCTGTCATATGGTAAATATACTCATGTCGTTTTTAGTACGATAATGTTTGCAAGCATTAAAGTGACCGTGAAGTCCAGTCTGCTTCATTACAGTGAACCGTTTAAATGATGTGCAACTCAGTTTGTTACATTGACATCAGGGATGTGATACACCAAGTAACACTTCCCGTTGCCAATTTTTTAATCTGGCTTAATCGTGTAAATATGAGCAAAAATAGAAAATCCCTTGCATACATTCAGATCTAAAGGAGTTAAAGATTGTTGGTATGCACATATTTCCATTCAATAATTAAATTCTTTACAGGAAAGAAGAAAAGAAAATAACCCCAGTTAATATTGACTTGAAGTAGTCAGTGTTAAATTGTGTAATTGTCTTTGCTCTATTCTAAAGAGTAGTTTCATTATTGAATGAAAATATGTACATACCAACAATCTTTAACTCCTTTAGATCCGAATGTATTGGTGCATCACACCCCTGAACATGCATTTGAATTCTTCCTTGTTTAGGGCAAAATGTCCAGTGTCAGTTGAAACTCTTCAACCACATTTGGTAAAAATTAACCGAAAATAATTGTCCACGTTGTTTCTTTGTTATTTTTGTCCTACTATGTACTCTTGATTAATATAACTTCAAAAAGGACAGCAAGAGAAAATTCTCCTGTAGCACCAGATGTTATCCCTGGGTTTACTACATACAAGGAAGGTAGAGTACCACCCTGCATTAAAAAGCGTGGGAAGGGTCACACAAAGTCAAAATAGGTGTAGCTAGTGAGACCAAAAATGTACCCCGGTCCAAATTAAATTTTTAAAAATCTAGTGCTCTTTCACTAAACTTTTTGTTTTCTGATACGATTCGGCAACTGCAGTATGACAATGATGTAAACAGCAAAATATAAAGAGCATCTATATGAACGCCTATTCCACCTTGTAACAGTTGTCAAATCAGGTAATCAATAAAGAATATAATGTTTATGTAATGTTGTTATTGAAATTGATTTCCTTTGTCGCTTGGCTATGGATACCAAGACAGACATAAATAAATGATGCTATCAGTAAAGAAGAACTACCAGGAAATCACTTTATCATTTCTCAACAACAGTTCTTTTCTTTCATAAAATTTTACATTTTTTATCTGTGTCTGACAGCTCAGCTGCAGACAGACAAGACTTACACTCCCCCTGAGTATTCCTAATAGTGCTTCCACCATGACTTACATTGATTTTAACTGCCATTTTATTGACCCTGATTGCACACTGAAAGTAGGATGCCGGGAGATTGCAGGATGACCAAAGGAAGCATGTTTTTATGTTTTATGAAGACCAGCTTCTTAGTCCGGTGGCAGGTATGGTATATGTCAAAGCTACCATCATGACATATTATCAAGGAATAAGTTTGTCCCATTTTAAACCCAAAATGTTATATATTTATGTTGAAATATATTTTTTATCAAAAATAAGGGATTACATTTGTTTCTTAATTGCATTAGTATGATTTTAACAGCATATAACATGTAGGTATTGAGGCAATTGGGTACATCATGGGACTCAATTTCAAAGAGGAGGCTATCCTGTCTGCTCTCTAGAGATTTGGTCTGGGAGGAGGTGGCTTCCCCTCATGAATGGATTGACAAAGTACGATAAAGTGGCCTCAGCAGAAAAATGGCAAATTTGAGCGCTCTCGGAAACTGACAAGGAGACTGAAGTGAATAAAAACGAAGTTCATCAGTCGATGAACTTCTAATTCGACTGTTACTAAACATAATGAGTTATATTCATCCATATTCCAGTATTCCTCAGGCATTTCATCATTTTCCATGATTTGCACATTTCATGTTTATTTATTTGCGTTTAAAATTTCCTTTCAAATGAAGACAAAACTATTCTAGATAACTGTATAAACTCGCTTTGAACTACCGTTCAAAAGACATTAAAGCCAACGGCAATTTTACTATTGACGTAAGGTTGATATTTAATAAAGGTTTTTATCATTTACTTTGCGTAACAATTTAAACAAATTTACTTAATTAGGTAGGCAAATTTATGCTTCTATTATTAACAAACGAATGACATGAATATCTAACAGGGGACGAACTTTAAGTCGTTACTAAATTAGCCATCTTAAGCCCCTGATATCTTTTTAGTAATAGTATAAAATCAACAGCATAATTAGGCAAAATATTTATGGCAAAATGAATTCGAAAAATTTATATTGTTTTAACTGAATTCATATCATATTTCCTCCTGGACTTTTTACAAGTAGCCCCGAGGCGTAGGAACAAGTACAAAACTTGGGTGTGCCTTACCTGCGCATGAATATCAATAGTGCATTCCACATAAGGTTTCATTTGATGTTATTTATGACAATTTGGATTTGGAATTTGGACAATTTGGAAAGTCAAATAAAAATAAATAATGTCTAATATGGATGTAATTTACAGCACCAAAACATATTTTTTAAATGGGCAACATGTACATAGAGTTAAGTATTTCCAATACTGCCTGCACCTTATGTAATTTCAATTACAGAGAGTGCTGTTCAGTTTGAAACACTGTCTTATTCTCTTTGTGCTTGAAAAAGTTAATTTCCCTTGAGCCTTGGACCAATTACACATTCAACACATACTGAACATCTGTTAAATCTAAAAATAGCTACTTTTTAGCTGTTTTATGCGATCGGCTATAAAATACAAGTCAACCTCTTGAGATCTCAGCATTGTAACTAAAGTAAGAAGCACGCAATGAAAAAGGCAACAGGACAGCATTGTTTGAGTGCACAGAGATGCCAGAGAAAAATAGCAGTTTTGAACGGTTTTTATTCTTAATTTCTAATCTTAATAACACGGTTATTTTGAAGTATAACGCCATAAATTTAAAATTAGTTCTCAATTGTTCAATTGCAGTCTGTCGAATGAAAACATGGTTGTTAACGTCATTGCGTCAGAATGTAACGTAACGTTGTAACTTATGACGTGTCAACGTAATGTTAACAAAATAATCGTTTTGTTTCTTGATCACTGTTTTTGGTGTCTTCCTTCAATTTTCAGTCTGAAGAATTACTATCCAATAAAATTCCATAGTACTAAAAGATTAACAAGTCAAACTAGCTGAATTACAACTGCACTGAGAGCACCAAGTTATGCAGATTTAAAACGGCAATACTAAACTGACTGAAAATAGTCAACTGTAAATAGCATTTGAAACTGCCGTATTGAGTTGTTGTATTCCTATATCGGTTTAATGAGCATTTACAGTAAAATACAGTAAAGCATGAAAATTCCGAAAAAAAACCCTGAGCCGCTACCTGTGATGCTAAATCACGGAAAGTCTTAAAATACGGGTTTATATTTGAGTGGAAAGTGAGATTTTAGTTTTTGGTCATAAATGGTATCGTGGTCTCAACACACGGGAGACGGGAAAGGCAGGTTTAACTGTTAATTGACAAAAAAACAATCTGCTTTGATAATAGTCTAGTGAAATTTGTTATGTTGTTTTAAAACCAATCAGGAAAAGTATTCTCTTTGCATTAGGCTGTACCAGCGTGATACAGACCAAGGCAGACATGGTATATTAATTGCTCCGAAAACGCTATTACTCTTGTGACAGGCTTTAATGAAGAAACTGTCTGAAAGCTGTAATATATAGATCTATGCAGACACAAGTAGACAGCGAGATAATCAGGAAAAAAAACAAAGAGCAACGTCGTTTTGGATTACAGCTTCAAGAGCAGCTTGCATATGATCGTTAGGGATAAAAAGGCGTGGGTAAAAACAAGCTGGGTAATTTAAATATCCACTTTTCCTTTCTCCTTTTTCATTAGATCTGTATTTGGCGGCAACCGTCGCCTTTAATTCTTTAGGACCTATTTAGCGGAGTTACTGGTACCCCTATTTTTGTCCTGGGATAATTTAGCCACCGGATTTCAAAGGCAGAGGTTTTATAGTGTCATCTCTGATTGTCCAGCCCCACATGCCACGTGCCTTTTCAAGTACTATAGAGCAGGTACTAGTACAGAACCACTGACCTCTTGCGTCCCCATTGCACCATGGAGACTCCAGCAGGCAAAAATCTTAGTACTTTAACGTTGTACCTTATGGGAGCTCTCTTATGTAAAAGGATTAACCGAAAACCGCCACAACCGCCACAAACCGTCACAAATGCAAACACTTGTTTCCCACCCTACACTTGCTGGTGCAATCATGTGACATCCTAGAGACTATCCTATTGGCTAATTAGAATTACGTGTAGCATTGTTTTAACTGCCATAGTCAGTTCAAATTGTACCTTCATGGAGACTACAAGTGTCTTGTAATATTACTTGAATAACACCGACCAAACTTAAGCCTTTGTCACGTAACCCTTTTACACTTTATGTTCACATTCGACACGATTTTGTTAATGGATATGGCATTTACTTTCTTTATGTTTCTCTTTTCAGGTAAGTGTCATTTTAAAGAATCTGGTGTTGAATTTAGAGAATCACACGTGAGTAACCAGAGTATAAAGTTCCCATTTTTTTCTTGATTAGTAGAATTCTCCAACACAACAGAAATAGGAATTCTGTTCGTAATGGCAACAATAACACAGAGTGGAATTTTACTGCTTTAAAAGCTCCCAAATGGATAGAAATAAGATGATTTATGTTCCATTATGAGCTTGCCTTAGAAAAACGGAAAACCGCTTGAAAATATCAACTGAAAATTTCAATGTTTTAGTTATTAGTGTTGAGTTCACGGAATTCGTATCAGGAGTTCAACAATAGCACATCAAAAGCACAGCGTGAAATTCTTTGGTTATCTCCTTTGTTCTCTTCGTTTCCAAAATGATACGATTTCTGTGTTCTGATCGCTTTCTTGAAAAGATGAAGGGAGGTAATGATCCTGAAAGTAAAATGAGTGAACATCCGAAATTGACTTTACATTACCTAAATAATAGTCATCTAGGGCACTTAACTTAAATTATGGTAAAAGACACTTACACTCCACACCTTGCCTAAACGTTTTATCAGTGAGTGGTCCATTTTCTTATTAGTACAAGTGCCAACAGGTTCTTATTGCCATTAGACATAGATACTTCATCAGATGACGAATCTGTATTCACGCTACAAGGTCAATGAGCTGGTTCTTGGAATTTATTAGGTCAATCGTATTCACGAGGGCTGGGTCAGTGGATAGAGTGTCAGGTATTGGCTTCAAAAGTCCAAAAGTCACAAGTTCAAGTCCAGTGTCAATATCTGTTGATTTTTGTTATTCACTCGTCCAGGAGTTACAACCTTGGAGGTTTAGGCAATGTTCCGTTGCGAGTGTACGATGTCGGAAACAATTCACTCAGGGCCAGTGGTTTTTAGCCTAGGCCGCCATCCTCTCCTGGTACCAATTTTACACCTCCAAATGGCAAGGCTGTGATTTACTGGGACACTGTTAAACGACTACTTTCTCCGGGAAACGTAAAAGCCTTTAAAGTTAAACGCCTACGAATCAAGAGGCCGATATACTAATCCCAATGTCAACCTTTATTCCACCTGCCAGAAAATGTCATATTTTCCATAATTAATCCATAATTGTTAATATATTATTGTTAGGTGTTGACATTTACGACAGATTTGCACAGATGTTTAATGTACTTGAGAGTGGTATCGTGTTTCACTTACAGTAGGCTGTAGCTTCAGGCTAATCTTAGACACAGTAACTAAAAAATTGGTCCTTTTAACAAGATAGTACATGATTAGGAGTAATATCACGCAGAATTCGTATCAATCGTACGCTTGAGGGTAAATAAGGGAACTGAAATAAGGTGCCGTGTTAAAACTTCTGATACTAATTCCGTGTACTGATTTCCAATAATCCTACTTGCGGTACACACTTCATATTGATACTGCCTTCTATTTACGAATACCTCCTTAGGAGATGTTGACTCCTGCTGTTAGTGATAAATAAACCTCAAAACACTGAGCAAAAATATAAACACAACACTGGAAATGATTGCATGACCTGGTCACTATTACAATTGATAAGGTGTGAGGTTTGAACTATGCAACAATGCAATATAGTGCATGCTGTCATTTTAGCATGGTACAGTGTTTAAATCATGAACATATTGGATCTTTATTGTTCCATTGTGCTGTTCTGAGCACTGATCTGTGACCCAGGACTAGGAACCAGGGCACCAAAACAAATTAGCCTGACATCTGCTTGAAATTCTGTCAACTAATGACCCCAGAGTTAAAATATTGTAAATAGAAGCCGTATCAATATGTGAATGCCAGAGAAAGTGTACAGAAACAAAAGACATGGTGTTTTACATGATAACATCACAGTCCAATTCATTGGCAAAAAGATGGAATAAGACAGAAAAAAGTATTTCCCCAAAAGAGGCAACCCAGAGGCAGTTCGGCCTGTAGATCAAGTGCGAGAATTGTGAATGAGGAGCCTCGCACATGATTCTGAATACAACATTTTGCGACTGAGGTAATCCTCACGGTAAAAGTGTTGGGAGAGAGAAAAAGCAACAGGGACGTTTAGCTGCAGGATAGGTGGTGCATGACGTGGTCCAAAACCTGATGTTTTGTCTTAAGTTTTGGATGAAACCCGATCTATTTTTTACATACACTGTCACTTTAACTCATGTTTTTATATTGTAAATGTAAACTTACATGACAAATGTTGACATGGTTATAATGTTAAAAGTTAACTCTGTCATTTCATGCCAGTTTTTAATACATTTTTATTTAAATTTCGTATGAAAATATTCAGTTAACTCTAAACCTGAAAATCTGCATTTTCAGGTCCTGCCTGACATGAAAACCTGCCTAAACTACGTTTCAGGTCACGTCATGCACCGCGTTACCTGAAGCTAAACCTCCCTAATAAAAACACCAGGATTTTTTGTTTCACGCTTTAAGCAGTAATAAATATATTTCAACACATTTTTCAACAGAAAGCATGAGAAAAAAAATCTAACATAGCATGGGGGATATTTCCCTTGAGAAATCAACCATGTTCATCAATAGCGCGAGACATCACTGTTTTGGAATAAGCAATTCTCCCTTTTTTGCAAGATTAAAGGCATTCCATACCCACAGAATGAACGTTTTAAACATATTCTGCAATTGTGTAATTACTCAGTGTGAGACGACATAGGAACATCCTCATTTATTACAAATGAAACATTCCCAAAAGCCAGTCATGTAATTGGTAAAGTGCTTTAACACTCTTAACTCAGTCTCGCCGGAGTTCAATTGCTATTCATACGTTCAATAATGTATACGACAAGTTGACAGATGATTAATGTATTCTCAGATGATAGATTGACTAATACAACAGGAAGAATTAATAGAGATTAAAACAGATAAAAAAACATTTCCTCTTCCAAACTTGTACTATTAAGACACTATAGATTATACTGGCGCAGCTGATCAGTTTGAATAAGACATTCAGTAAAATAAGGTGTAAAATTGGTACATGGCAAATACAGAGAGGACATAGTTAGAATTGGCTCTACATAGGATGTTGGTAATTCTTGTTTCATTACCTCAAGATAATGCAGTAAATAATGTAGAAAACAATTTATTCAAGACGGTATTGAAATAATGTGTTGAAATGTCTACACATTGAAATGATGCACACATCACTTTGAGAGGAGAACTAATATTTTTTTCCAGAATTGGACAGTTATTATTAAGTGATAAATGACTATAAATGGCCAGTTGTCTCATCTTAATTTAATAATATTTCTCTGCTTTTCCCTTCCACTGTACTGAATGCAGTACAGTGAACAAGACCTGTAGGTCAAATTCAGATGCCTGACTGAAGGCACAGAAATGGAAAATATACTAAATATAAATTGATAAGGATATGCGTGTCCTGCACAAAAATATTCCTGCAATGATCACATGCTTAACAGAAAAGTAAAGAAACCCGAAGTCACTCTAAGCTGTCGTACTTACAACTATAACATACGGCGGCAATTTACTTTTTGTCTGTAGGGAAATTATGCAGACAAATATTAGCGAGTAGAACATCTGAGGAGCCCAGTCCTTCGTGGTCTCAAAGCATCGAGCGACCGATGTAAACGGCGCTTGTAATAGCGAGCTTAAGGTTGCTGTCTACAAGTGGCCCACTGACTCAAATATTACTATGTTTGTGAAGGATAATATGAGGATGAAATATGCAAAGTTACAGCATGATCCACCACCAAGTGTGTGAGTAATGCAATGCAGAAGATGACCAGCAAATCCATTAAGATCAATGGAAAATGGTTGTTACTTGCCATAGGGGTGGTGAAATTTTGTCAAACTTTGAAACACAATAGATCTTAATATTTCAACATTTTTACAACACAAGATAGGGATGAAATAATTTCCCAATAATCTTAAATCAATAATTTGTCTGATTATAAATAAACCTTAGTTATCCCCCATCTGACAACATGCCTTAAAAAGTCATGGCTCATTAACTTTTCTCACCTTGTTTGCCTTATGTGGGGAAGTAAGATCATAACTGTATGGGGTACACTAAGAAACAATAAAAGTGGTCAATGAGTGATGTCATACCACATGACCACTTGTAACATGCTTTTAAAATGTTTAGTCTAACAATGCGCTATCTTGGGTACCACGCATTTAAACGATTATTGCGCGTCTTCCCTTCAATCTATAACCCATATACCTTACATTAAGTCCCATTGCATTTCGTTCATTGTCGTCCGTGCGTTGTTCCGTTCCGCACTACGTTTATTTCAGGACGATCATCCCGTCTGTGTAATGATCCATTGATTTAACATCGTCTCCACTTCTATAAATAGAATAACCATCCCTCGATCTCTCAGCTATCATTCCAGTAAATGGAGATGTCAAGTTTTACGCCTCAATTCACTTTGTACGTCTTACAGTAAAATGTCTACCATCAGATCCCACACCGTATCAAAGGTGCTTTCCGAAGTTCACGAGTAACAAGGCATGCTAATGTTGTCATTCCTTCATGAGGAGAGACCACTTCCTCCCAGATCAACTCCCTGGGGAGCATTCAGGTGATATGGCAGTCATGAGGGGGAGCCACCTCCGTCCACACCAACTCCCTGGGGAGCAATGAGGTGGTATGGAAGTCATGAGGGGCGCCATCTCCTCCCAGATCTCTGGCATTCAGGTGACATGACTGTCCTGTAGGGGGAGCCACCTCCTTCCTGATCAACTCCCCGAGGAGCATTCAGGTGACATGACAGCCATTCCCCGCAAAGCACATTGTTTATGCATTGATTATTGTATATTATATTTTGGTTAACAATTAGATCTAGAACATACGGTGGTTGGACATGTTCTAAAGGTTCTTGTGCACTCATCACATTGACAGGATGGGACACACTACAGCCTTTAATGAGTTGCAGCTCCCTCTGAGTGAGGTGGAGTTAATAATTTGCGCCACCCTGACTCCAACCCAGGACATGTACATGTATTCAAACATTCCACTGCTTTGCTTTTTCTTAAATTAAAAAAAAATTGGACTAGGGTCTATTTGTGGAGCCACTGATTACCCCTGTTTTGGACTTCATGTGACCTTCCCCATGGGTTTTAAATCCACGGTGGATTTCTCATCTGCACTCTTGCTTGCTTGCATGTGATAATCCCATGGGTCTTGTCTGGTGTAACACCTGCCTTTTCCACCAATAGAGGTGTACACTGTGTAAGTGTGCATACAGCATGGCTGGCTGGCACCTCTCACATGCATCAGCCAGGATTTCAACTCCTGACACAAGTGGTGAGCTCCTCAGCCAGGTGTGACTAAGTCAAATGTGCCAACCCTCTGAGCTATTGCATCTGCTGCAACATTGATGGATCTAGGATTTCTCGTACTCAGCATCAGTTACGTATGAATGTGCAATTTGAGCTCTCTATCCCCCATCTCCCCAGACGGCACTGGACTCGGAGCTGTGAAACGTTATGAATTTTTGATGCGGTTTTTCCGGTTATTTCGGACTTCAGTTTTTAACGTCACAGGTTTATCGGAAACTATTGTGCTGCGTAGAAACTTGAATCAAAATGTATTTGAAGTTGAAAATCAAATTACGTTGTCTGTGGCTTCACAGGTTTCAGAGTATTTTTCATGTTGTGTGTGTCTTTAAAAGCGACATTTGTTTGGTGTTGTCGATGTTTATTTTCTACTTTTTTATTTATCTCCGAATTTAAAATTTCAACTACTTAACTTCTTGATTCAAAATTGATGAAAACTTTTTTCACCTTTAAAACCGAGGATCTGTTGAGTCTATCTGATCTAAGCATGATGAAACTACGCTTGCCAATTAACGATCCCGCTAAGGCTGAGAGGCACAGTTTTTGCTTCAAATAAGGTTTTTTTATTGTTTTTATTTGTAATCTAATCTTACACTTTATTTTAAACAGTTCGCCTAAAAAAGAACCCAAGTTCAATTTATATTCATTTTTTCTGAAGCTCTCCCTTTTAAAATCATTCCGTGCAACGTAACCCAAACGACTAAACGATCTACTTGTTGTTCTATTTTTAGCGAGGCTTCCCGCCGACTGTTTTATCTGTGAGCGCGATCCTTTTATCTCTCCATCTCCTACAGTAATAACCGTATAAATATTAAACCGTCTCTAAAAGGTCGCGACGTTTTACACGGCGGTGATGTATGTACGATAAGTAGGGATGGTACGACTGGTCGACGAGTCGAGTTTTGTCGGGACTAGTCGACTTTTAAAATGATAGTCGATTAGTCGCAAAAATGATAGTCGATTAGTCGCAAAAAAATTAAAGATGCCCACCAGAATTATTAGTGTCTAATGAATTTGAACTAATGTTCCATACTTAAGTGATGAAGATAATGTATTTTTGACCACATATGAAATCAAACATGCCATTTAGGATCAGCATGGGTTTTAAAGTTACTGACACTATGCTGAAGTAGAGGTACTCATTACATTATTATGATCAGTACTTTGGAGTTCTGAGAATTACACAAAGTTTTGTGAACTTTTCACTGCTTCAGGGAGTTTCAACTAGTCGATGAGTAAATTTGACCAGTCGTGCCAACCCTAACGATAAGAACTCGTAACTCTATGTTTGACATTAATATACAACACTACGTACTGATTTGTGTGTACCGCATACGTTGGGATCTGTCGTCTCTTTAGTGAGCTCAAGCAACACGCGAATGGATACGTTTGGATCTGTCGTCTCTTTAGTAAGCTCAAGCAACACGCGAATGGTTTCTTCGATTTTTCTGAGACCAGTGCATTATCCACTTTGTGGCGTCACTGGTACCCCTGTTATTGACTGTAAAGATCCTCGGCTTGAAAGGTGAAAGAAGCTTTTATCAAATCCGAATCAGTAAATTGAATAGGGGATGCCAAAGTTTACTTTGGAGATAAATAAAAAATTTAAAAATAAACGTCGACACCATGTATCTACACAGCCTATCTTCAAATTTGCAGCCCCACGAGGCCGACTTGACATTTATTGGCGGAACGAAAGCTTCTATTTTTATTTAAATTTGTTTTTGTTAGACCAGGGTTCATTTTTGGGGCCACTGAAGGCCGTACTTTGGACGACGTGTGACCGTCCCATGCCTTTTCTACCTGTGGGTATGATGAGGTTCACCTTGCAGACGTCCCTCATGCTAGCTGAGGAGGGCAGGCAGAGGTGGGGCTCGAACCCAGGCAGTCCGCGAGTTGGAAACCAAGTCTTCCGCTCCCAGATCTGCTACTCCTGTACTGAACACATGTATGTATCTGCAACAGGGCAAGATGATCAATGACTGTCTGATGATCTGCGCGGCTCTGTTGTGAAGTGCTGCGGAATAATTCATTGATGTTCCGACAACGTTACGATACACCATCCACTCATCTTATAGTGAGGTCAAGTTACACGTTCAAACACTATGCTATACGTGTCAAGTTTGGTGGCGAACTGCGAAATTCTACGTCATCCGCAAACGTAACGCCTCCGAATTAATTGAATATTTAACATAATTACGAGACGTGACGTTCACCAACAAACAATAAAGCGTTAAAGATGAAATATAAAGACAACAAATGAATAAATGAGTAGTCATCAAACTGCCATAATAGGGGCACTGGCTCCAGGTGACTGATCATAGAATAAAAGCATTCAGACCTATTGTGAACGTAACATCTCTGTTGCGTAGCATTGTGCCTAATTACAATTATTTTATTGCTTTCAACCCAACTGGTGTAAAAAAAGTCGACATTTCCAAATTAAAGATTACAACAGGAAATTTCTTCTGCCCAGTACTGAGCCACCAGTGTAGCCCGTTTCATTTTTAAACGTCATACTGCCGTTGACCTAGCGATTTCACTTGACGTATTGTCTTTTCTTATTGCGAAAACGTACACGTTTTGTGACAAGCAGCGTGTGACTTGACCTCGCTGTAATGGCGCAATATACCAGAACAATAACCATTTCTTGCTTCAATATACAAACCGTTAGTGAGTGGAGATGATGGATTTACATGCCTCTGTGTCAATAAAGCTGAACATTAGCCCAATATGTACAGTGTGAGATATTTGTGGGGTAAAAACCTGTCATTTACGGCCATCTCTGAGAACGATTAATTTTGGCCGTCAACAACAGATGGTCTTTGTGTATAAGTTGATTTGAATGGAAAATGCGTTTTGGAGAAATGACCGCAAAACACAAGGCTCCACACATTGACCCAATCAGTTGATTTCAGAGGAAGCATCTTTTATAAAGATGTTGACTTTATCTTGAAAAAAGAAGAGAATAAATTGATCTAAAGCTAGATTCGTCTTTTTTTTTCATTCCATTTAATTTTCATGTGAATTTTATTGATAACTAGGTGGAACCCGTCTCTATTCGAGCCCTGCCATGTGGTTGTGTTAATTTAATTTTTAGCCAATGAGGCCTCCAGACCTCATTGACACAATTTTTATGCACAGGGCTTGTCCAATCACAGAGCAGAATACTGATTATCGGGAGATCCTCCTTATCAAATAACAGGATTAAAGACAAAAGATGTTTGGTAGGGTGTCAGTAACGTGTCAGAATTTTGCCTTATAATTGTTAGTAGTATGATTTCACATCTGCGAGAAAATTTCTTTCTCCATCTCGAATTTATTTAAACAGTTTGATTTTATCTTTAATGGCGGAGAATGATGTATTGACACGCGTGTGTCTCATTAAGCGCAGATAAACAATGCGGTGAAACGATAGACGGGATGAAAGCCGTTCAGTACGTAGCGTGTGTAACGCTCACTGATCGATTTGTAGTATCAGCCAAGAAGATACATACACTGAATATCTGAAAATCTAAAATGCGCATACGTGCAAAGCAGACGTTTTTCGTGCTTTTTTATTTTAAAAGAAATTTTGTTGGACCAGTGTCTATCTGTGGGACCACTGATTAGCCCTACTTTGGATATTGTGTGACCTACCCCATGGGCTTCAAAGCCAGGGTGGATCTCTCGGATGCACTCTTTCATGCTTCTGTGTGGTGATCCCAAAGGTCACATCTGGTGCGACACCTACCTTATCCACCAATAGGGGTGTACACAGCAGGCTGACTGGGACTCTTTCTCACCTGTATCAGTCTGGATTTTCGGATTCCGCAAAACGCAACTTACTTATCACTTTACCACCTGTTCAGACGATACATAGTTATTATAGTGGGGAAGTTAAATAATATCTGAAAATAATAACATCTCTTCTCGTATGTAAATTCACCAATCACTTCAGTAGGATATGATAAATGTTACAAGAAATACATTAACTCAATAAAATATGTGGAACTGGTGCCAAATAATATTGTCAGGCAATAACAATAACAATAGTAATTCTATCAGTAGAACAATTTAGCACACAGATTAAGTGTGCTGTTTGTCAGCAGAGCAACTTACCATTATTCAGTACAATGGTTAGACACATATTGTCTATGTTAGACATGAATCAACACATTTTCCACCAGTTTTACATTGTCAGGGCTGAATACTAATTCATTTATCAGTGTATTGTATAGCTGTAGCCCGGTCTGTTACAATGACACATGTACATTAGCCATTAGATACAACTATGTTTCTGCAAGATTCCATTGTTAACTACATTGAGATATGTACAGTATGTTCAACGATACCTGGAGCTTGAATAGGATAATATCCTACCTTATTGTGCCTAGTTATGGCACACAGGACAAAGACCATTTTACTATCTAAAAGAGAAGACAAACCCCCGGCAGAGAACAACTTTGGCGTGATCCATTAACTGAAGTGTTAAGAATAGAAGTTATGGTCTGACGCTGTGTCAAACGAAGCCGTCCCGTTACGAAGATCATACTCACAAGCATACTGACATATTAAAAGATCAAAACTTTGAAATAAACACGGCATGGGGAATTATTCTTGCAGTTTCGTACATGTGGAACACCCAGAAACTTGATAACCTGTCGGTTGCAGCCTCGCTCTGTACAATTGTCCACTGCAAACTTGACCTTTACACGAAAAACGATTTAAAGCCCAAATATAGCAAATATAGCCTCAGCTCTTAGAGAGCCTCGGCAGCAGATTGGCAAGTCCTACTATAAGCGCCCTCTAGTTTCAAAACATTTCATAAAATCTGCCAATTCTAGATCTAGAGCATTGCAGAATCCTCGCTTTCACGAGGCTAATAAGACAAGCAACCTGTTAGTCTAAACTATAACTGTATTGAATACTGGAATACACAACTTTACGCATCAGACATTTTCTTAATTTTGTTGGAACAGGATTCATTTGAGGGACCACTGATTACCCGTTTTGAACTTCGTGTGACCTTCCCCATGGGTTTTAGAGCCAGGGTGGATTTCTCACCTGCACTCTTTTTTGCTTGCGTGCATCAATAACAAATGTTATTAGTCTATTGCGCATGTGTCAATAGACTACTTTGATGGGTAACCTAAAACGTCCATGAGCTCAAAAAAAGAAAAAGCACTGGGAACCAGTCAGGTGGGGTTGGAAAGGTCAGGCTGCATGGCTGTGAACTCTGTTCAAACTTGTTCACTCTTCCATGCAGCGATAGACTCCGCTATCCGCTAGGATAATTTTCGTTGTTATTGCATGAGCATCAGAATTAACACATGTGCTCTTTACTTGACCTTGATCTGACCGCAGTTTTACATTTTTCCGATATCCGTGTAACTAAAGCTCCCTACTAATCGTCTTTTTCGGATCACATGTTCTCGTCGCACTGACTGTCACCTAGGCGTTGGCAGAGTGTACATCAAGTGTAATGTCAGCCTGACATATACACCAAGCTTTGGTTGATTGATATTTTACTCTTTCTTGTTTGTTATCCCTAGAAAGCTTATTTAACTCTGGTGTAATTTACCATATCTATTCGAACACAGGCTATCGGATCGCTGCGCCATAAATATCACTACTGCTTTCATAAAACCACTTGTTCCACAACGTATTTTCAAATTTTACATGCATTCTTTTGCACATGTTCAACAAAAAACACTTTTAAAAACTAACTTCCAGTGACTGGTCACACATTTCAAAATATGGTCATTTTTACCATGTCCATTTTCTCTATCTTTGCAACCTTCATGCAGCATTATACATGTACTCTTTCAATATATGTTGGACATTAATACTAGGTGCCATAGTGATCTAATGGTAAACCACGTAAAACCTTATCTTTGTATGGAAGTTCTTTGTCGTGCTGGAGCGATTCCACAGCCTGAAATAACACATGCCCACTCCACGTTTATGCCCCCGGTGGTCCTGTATGACAATGAGATAAGATTACACTGGCTCTTTGTAATCTACTTTATTACATTCCCCGACACGGAGCTACCGAGTGCTGTTATGTAATTGTGGATTCATTGTCTGTCTGGACCCTGTACACAGCGGCCTGCTCACGGCTACCGGACAGTCCACGGCCTGAGAGTAGTAGAGCTGGTACTGAGAGGTGATGAAAGCCTAATTGATTGATGCATTGGAGCCACATGCCTACATCACAATAGTGAACTGATGCAATTTAGTGTTTTCTTTGTAAATTTAAAGTCTTAAATACACGAAATGGAAATTTTCTTACGTCCAGGTCTGACTGATTCTAGCTTTCAGCACCTGTTGCATGTTGACGTAGAATCTGGTGACTTCCTAACATTTCCTACGGGAAACTTAACTAATGGCCTGTCCACAAACTGACCCAGTAAAGGCTCCAGACAATAGAGTTGAGTCATTTGCCTTTCACATGTTTTCATAAAAATATCTAGTTAAATGTGATTAAGTGATTCTGCAGTTTTGTGTTTACCAAAGCTGCAGGTGTTAAAAAAAGTCTTACTAGTGCAATTCTCAATGCAAAATTTCACTTCCTTGTCAAACTAACACGTATTTATGGAGAAGGAGAAGTAACTAAATAAATACAAAAACGATGCTAGGATCAGGTCTCACTTAAGCAAGTTACTCTTGAAGACTGAAAGAGAGTGTCTGTAAACTGTTGTTTTTTCTCGATACAAGTGTTCCAGTTTCTGCTTTCAAAATTTCGCTTATTTAACGTACACTTACTTATGCACTTGTCAAGTTTGTTGAAATTATGTCTTGTCATTTGAGAGCCAAGGGCCATGAAAGCACTTTTCTCGAGCAAGTCCTATTACCTCCAGAACAAAACATCCAACACCGTGAATGACGCGCGTACTCTGTAAACCCTATTCCATTAGGACTAATCTAATTTGTTCTGTAATCACGCCAATTCAATGTTTTAGTTGTATTTGTCTTTGAAATTGTCTCGTTTCTATCAAAGTTTGTCAATGTAAGTTATTGTTTCATAAGTTACGTATCTGACGTGTTGTTTCCGTCGTGTAACTTGGTGCTGTACACAATAAGCCACTTACCTACAAAGAGAAAATACAATGTGTTAGTCAAACGTTTCGAATACAGATTCGAGACACACAGATCTATGAATCTATGTAGGTTTGGTGATAAAAAGTATTGAAATAACACGTCACCACAATATTAAACTGCTGAGCAGTTTCCGTATTGTTCACGTTAACTTGCGAACAACAGAATTCCACGTTGTCCTAGTAACACAACTGACAACACATCGTGAGATTCTATTCTTCTTTATCTAGAAAGGAGAGTCTATTAAATGAAATTCGATAAGTCTATGTGGTCTTCAGCCTAAAAACTGACATCAATTCATCTCATGGTCTAATTTTATACACCAAAAGTAGTAATATTGTTACGTTCTGTTGTTTACATTGTAACGTTATCAAAAACGACGTTATCATGTGACGTAAGGATACCAGAAACAGTGTTACATTCCATAGACTGGCAATTATATAAACAACTGCAAACTCGTTTGTTAAAGCCCTTACATCTGGGGCGGGAAACACGTTCAATTATACAGAACACACAGATATTAACACGAGAGAACCGAACTCCACCCACGAGATGCACCGAGCCTGACGATGTGTATCGATGTGAGGACGTTTTAGCGACAATTAGACGATAATACGAGTCTAATGCACGATCACCGTGTCTCATGTTGTATAAACATGTGACACTAGCTCTAGTGAGGTCAAGCTACACGGTATTACAGGTCTAAGGTACGCTCACTTTGTCTCATGTTGTGTAAACATGTGATAATAACTCTAGTGAGGTCAAGTTGCATGGTAATACGAGTCTAATGCACGATCACTGTGTCTCATGTTGTATAAACATGTGATACTAGCTCTAGTGAGGTCAGGTTGCACGGTAATACGAGTCTAATGCACGATCACCGTGTCTCATGTTGTATAAACATGTGATACTAGCTCTAGTGAGGTCAAGCTACACGGTATAACGGGTCTAATGCACAATCACCGTGTCTCATGTTGTATAAACATGTGATACTAGCTCTAGTGAGGTCAAGCTACATGGTATTACAGGTCTAAGGTACGCTCACTGTGTCCCATGTTGCGTAAACATGTGATAATAACTCTAGTAAGGTCAAGCTACACGGTATTACGGGTCTAATGCACAATCACCATGTCTCATGTTGTATAAACATGTGATACTAGCTCTAGTGAGGTCAAGCTACATGGTATTACAGGTCTAATGCACAATCACCGTGTCTCATGTTGTATAAACATGTGATACTATCTCTAGTGAGGTCAAGCTACACGGTATTACGGGTCTAAGGTACGCTCACTGTGTCTCATGTTGCGTAAACATGTGACACTAGCTCTAGTGAGGTCAAGCTACACGGTATTACGGGTCTAATGCACAATCACTGTGTCTCATGTTGCATAAACATGTGATAATAACTCTTGTGAGATCAAGTAACACGTTTTTTCTTACAGACAAACGTAGAAAATGAGATGATGAAAAGAATCAGAATGACATCACTAGATTCCACCCATTGAAGTAACTCAATAATCTACTTGGAGAAATTCTATCACTAAATTTAAATGAAATCACCAGATTGTTCCTCCATTAAAAGTCTAGCAATTTCGCAATGATACACCGGAAACGTAACGTCACAAACGTAGTTTTGGTGTTAATATAACGTAACGTTTTAAACACAAAAAACGTGTTGTGTGAACTCGCTAACCACTCATTAGACACTAATCTATGTACAGTAACAGTTTGTTAACTTTACTAGTCTCCATGGTTACTGCAGGTGTAACAATACATTTCCTGATAAAGACATGGCAAATATCGCTATTAAGCACGAAATGTGCAACAGTAAACACACTCAACAAGCAACTCAGATGATTCCTTATTGGTCAGGCCTCAGTGTCGGTGCTACGCACTGTCATGCTGTGACAACGGTAGTGTTTGAAATAAATTTTTGGCCAATTTTTTTTATTTGTTGGATTACGTATCAATGGAGAAAATATTTGAGAGCGGTGGTGTGAAAAAAATGACTTACCATACATTTTTGTATTTTCAATTTAAATTAATGAAACCAAAATACAATATTTCCAAATTACATTGGATGGGGTGACAAGTTACAATTTTGAGTGATTTGGGCTCAGATTCTATTTTTTTTTTTGTTACAATACTTCATCCCCGGAGTACGCAGACACGGGTTTGCACTTTGTGAGGGAACTAAACGACTTCTCTAACACGATAAACGGACCGTAAAACGTGCGTAGCAGCACGAGACCGGACGGGGGTTTGTTAATTAAGGACGTTTAGCTTCAGGTAACGTGGTACATGACGTGATGTGACACGTCATTTTAGTGGGTTTTCACATCAGGCAGTACCTGAAAATGCAGGTTTTCAGGTTTTGAGTTACCTGATTATTTTCATCAGAAATTTGACTAAAAATGTATTCAAAACTGATATGAAATGATACAGTTAGCTTTTTACATTATTACCATGTCAACATTTGTCATGTAAGTTTACATTTAGAACACAAAAACATGAGTTAAAGTGACAGTGTATGTCTGAAAATTTATCCAAAACTTGAGACAAAACCTGAGTTTTTAGACCACATCATACACCAAGTAACCTGCAGCTAAACCTCCCGATTATATTGAATTAACCCTGTTTTTAATGCCTTTTTGTTTCCAACCTTTCCCATGTTTTTCATTAAATTTCGATAGTTGAATGTGACGGCGAAAGCTGAGGTCACGTAACGTTAACATGTATCATTATCATTATACTAACAAATTTAAGAGGCGAGTGTCACGTTCCTGACGGGGGGGCGGGGGGGTCCATCCCCACACCTCATCCCCAACACCTGATCCTCACGTGGGGGGGAGATGCATCACTTGAAATCCAACTATCTGCCATTTCAACCCAAACACATCACTTCAAATCCAACTATGTGCAGTTTTGACCTAAACGAGTTACTTCAAATCCAACTATGGGCAGTTTTGACCCAAACGCGTCACTTCAAATCCAACTATGGGCCATTTTAACCCACATGCATCACTCCAAATCCAACTATGTGCAGTTTTGAGCCAAACTATGTAAAATTGTAACTGGCTAAAACAGAAAATGTTGATTTTGACTGGGAAAAAGTGCCCAAAAAGGCTTG
>JBCAUI010005129.1:0-10235 GCA_038406195.1 Haplosyllis anthogorgicola
ATTCTTTTGTGTTGTGTCCAGGTCATGCATTTGTTTACATTTTGGTTCAGGGCATTAAGGTTGATAAAATAGGAATCCGTAAATAGAAGGCAGTATCAATATGTAATTCGTAGTGTGTCTAGTCTGTCTAATTTGAAAAGGATAAAAGTCTTTTGATTTGGTAGACTCTACATTCAAGAGGTGTAGTAAAGTTTGGTGCAGCAGTACATGGAGTTTCGAAACGTCTAGAACAAAAGAGAGGATACAAGAATTTCACACTGCGCTTTTGATGCGCCATTTTCCCAAACTGATACAAATTCCGTGTACTGAAAATGGTTCAATCCATATCCACTGAACAGAGTATATTTACCGAAATCAGTATGTTTCTTCAAATTGTTAATTTTGAGAGTCCACGTGATTTTGGTAATTCTAGTCTATCTAAGTAAAAGATATAAAACTACATGATGCAATAAAACGTTAATGTGATCCATGAGTAATAAACCTTTGAGGGACCACTTACTTGAAATATGATTATGTACATTTGAATTAGAGAGAAGTGGTCCGCTAAAATATACAAGGCAAATAACCAGAATTTTGAAGGAACTACAAAGAAAATGTTGGAGAATCACAATCCATTTGGTGCACCAGAGGTTGGTGTTACTGATGGTGAAGGATGCGATGTTCAGGGTCTCCGTTACGTCAAAACAGGTAAACAATTTTTTGAGGGGATGACATTATAAATATTTCCTGTAAAGTATAATTTTTGCTCAAATCGTACTCTAATTTATCTAATTCAATAGGGCAGAAATCATTAAACAGAAATCGTATCAATTTTCTACATAAGGGTGTATAAGGAAGCTTCTGCAAAGTAGCGTTTTAAAGAGCTACGATTTTGTGTACTGGTACTACTTTCAGTGATAATATTATATCTGCAGGTGTCATCACCACAGTGGATTTAGTACATTTCTATTCTATCTAATTAAGGATAATAAACAGAGTACGAATAAAGCAACAATACTAAGATCCACATATAAACAACAGCTTGTAGTGAAACAAATTCCTTAGTAATGGTGTACGTTTCTGTAGATCCAGATCAAAGGGACACCGTAGTTTATGTGGAAGATTTTTCCACTGGGAAAAAACAAACCCAAGAAGACGAAAGAAAATTCTTTGAAACAAACAAATGGCCAACTGGCTTCTGGACGCAATATAAGACATTAACACATCGTAACTTTGTAGAGGCCAAAGGTCGAATTGTTTCCAAAATAGTCCTGGCCGGAGTGAGTATTTTTCTTCTCTTTTTTAGATGCAAAGTTGACCCTTTATCACCTATGACGTTAAACTCGAACACAAAGTTTCAAAGCATTTGGCACTCTGTATTCATAATTTTCATAAGTGGTTAAATTGAGCCAATTGCACATTTGTGGCACCATACTCGAACCGAACCGGCGAGACTAGGAAGAGCTAATTCCCAAAGTGATCAGATGACTAATAACTATCTACTTCAAAGTATTTCGTTTGAAAGATATTGTTACCTATTATGTACTTTCAGCAAATTATGACAGCTACCTTGTGCGGCTTAATATGGTGGCAAATGCCTCTCGAGGAAAGAACGATTGAAGATTTCAAAGGAATGGTAAGTGTGATCGAATCATCAAGCAGAAACTTTCGGGCGTGCACCCAAGCTCCCGGCTCAAAAATTGTGTGATTCTTTTGTTCACTGATGATAAAAATATTTTGTTGCAGGAGATTCAGTTCTGACACATCTCTCAGACGGCTCGTATGTAAAATGCCGGATTCCGCTTGTATGCCTATGTCATCTATTGAATTATTTCGGCATTATTAAACGTCAATTTAGTGTATGCTATGACACTATCTACTTTAGTCAAATGAAATACTGGCCCTAGACAAAACAAGAAGCTATTCAAAGTTTCAGCTTTATCATCTTACTTTTAAGACAAAATTGTTTCATGACTGAAACTTACGCAGACACATAAAATAAGTCTTGTTATCAGATAACATTAAAAGTTTCAAATTGATAAAAAAAAACTAAACTTTTGGGCTGACATGCAAGCACGAAAGTTTCTCTCCCCTGATCATTGGTCCGGAAGATCCTAATCCAAATTCTGAAATCATCAATTACATCTTCCTGGTCACATCGTGTGGTCACTCATAAAAACTTCTCTTATCCTGTCTCTTCTTCATGTTTGCAGACATTATTCATATCGACGCATTGGGTGTCCATTTACATGACAGATGCCTTAGGATCATGTAAGATTCCAAAGCCAGATACAATATGATACACCAGTAGTAGAATTCTATTAAATTAATTTATTCTCATGTGTTTCAAATTAGCAGAATTTTTCCGAGTTGACCACGCACACACACACACACACTCTCTCTCTCTCTCTCTCTCTCTCTCTCTCTCTCTCTCTCTCTCACTCACTCATCTTTCTTGTTTTTATTTAGTTCAAAGTGACAGAACGGTCATCACTAAGGAACGCTTGAATGGAACATACAGACTGTCTGCATATTGGCTGGCCAAGATGACGTCAGAACTTCCGATACTCTTCATTTTACCGATCCTAAACTGGATGATCGCGTACTTTATGATGGGACTCCCTTTAGATATCTGGATTTTTCTTGGCACACTGCTGATCAACGTCTTGGCGGGATTTATGTCCCAGGTTAACAAATCTAATTGAGGAATTTTGAGTTAATTTTATAACAGAAGAATGCGTTTCGGCTGGAGGCCTGACGCCTAACGCCTTAAACTTAAATAATTTTTTTTGTTTGTTTACTGAACTGACTTTCAAATGACTTTGACCTTGACTTCGGTCTAGTATATTGGCCATCGACATAAGAATAAATGGAACTTGGAGAAATGATTCTCAAAAGTAAAAGTTTTTATTGCTGTGGCTTTGAAGTTTCTAGGTTAAGTGGTTCATAAGTTATCTGCCAAATATTAAGACAGGCAGACAGACAGACAGACTCGACGAAAAGCACTTATCTATCTTAAAGAATTATAAAATGAATATAACATTTTTAAATTTCAGAGCTTTGGCCTTTTCGTTGGGGCTTTGATTTTGGACTTTAAGATTGCTGTGTATGTTTGCATGTCTTATTTTCTGGCATCCGCACTGGCAGGTAAAGAAAATTGTGTCAAATACATATTTTTTCTGAGCATACAATAAATTATTTTCTGCACTATCATTATTTGAGACATTGTAGCACTAAAAGTAAGATTGATTTTGCATTTCTTCTTGTGGTCATTCTTTTCCTTATTTACTTCATGAAAAGAACGAAAAACGGAAAAAAGTCAATTTCAAAGTTTTAAAGTTGTTTCAACCTTGATTCTTGTCTATATTTATCCAGGAGGTTATTTTATAACGACTACAAATTGGTTTTCCGGCTGGATGAGATATGTATCTTTAGTGACCTACCCGTACAACCTGTTTCTACAAACTCTGATTGGACTAAATACAGAATGGAAGTAAGTTCATCTAATAATATAACAAACTAGGGTCCATTAATTCCAAGTGTGCATTCACCCTCATAAAACTGTAACAACACAAACATAATTTGACGTGAATGACCTTTTGTGTTTGTGCTGTATTTCAGAAAATGAAGTATTAATTGTCAAATTAAAGAGTTAGTGAATTTGCCAGCTGTCGGGTGAGGGTACTCAAGTCAGGATGTATCTGCAGTCGCAAACACTCTACAAACTTGAAACAGCATTATTAACCTGACTCTGAACACTCAGTAATAATCATTTTGAAATTCTCTTGCAGATGTGAACCTCCAGAACAAACTATATTCACGCCGTGCAAAACTTTCAATGAAAACTTAACCTCAACGGAAGATATCTTTATATCTGGAGAAGTAGTTCTTGATGTTACAGAAGAGAACATTTTTCCTGTTTGGGTGAACTTGAGTGTTTCCATTGCAATTATTTTTATTCTGAGATTGGCAGGGTATTTAGTGCTCAGGTTTATTAGGAATCCTACGAAGAAAGGAATAAAATAAAACACTGCGTGCATAGGTCTTTGTAGCAGAACGTTTATTAATCCGGCGGCACCATTGTGATGCAAAACACCCCTTAGCCCAGACGTTTTCTTTGAAATACCAACTTGCGTGTTCATTTAATTCAAGAGCACAAAATGTTTTAATCAAAATCATGGAATTGAGATCTTTTATGTTCTGTTTGTGTCAATTCAGTTCAAAGACAAAAATGTAAAGTGTCAGCATTGCTGCGGTTGTCATGTAGAGGAACAACCCCTTACGCTGGACTGTTTGTGACAGATTGCGGATATTCAGCGATCTCTAATGATGAACACTTAAATAAAAATGATAAAATGTACGTCATATCTTCCGTCTTGCCG
Source organism: Haplosyllis anthogorgicola (assembly GCA_038406195.1). Taxonomy (NCBI): domain Eukaryota; kingdom Metazoa; phylum Annelida; class Polychaeta; order Phyllodocida; family Syllidae; genus Haplosyllis; species Haplosyllis anthogorgicola. Next base: position 4,362 of record JBCAUI010005129.1, read on the forward strand.
TGCATATAAATTTTCAGCTCGTTTTCAATAACTTAATGTCCATCCTTTAACGTGTTAAGAGTGGTTTATTACATAACGCTACCATACAGAATACAGCATTTGTTGCGTTAAAGGATAGACGTTAAGTTTATGAAAATGAGCTGTAAGTTACGCCCAGGAGGAAAATTTTGAATCAATTGTTTACATACCTCAGCTTCAAAGCTTTAAAGTCAGATTTTGGTCGCATATTACGAATTTTTTGTTGAAGGCTTCTTCACTTCCGAACTAATAGAAGTGCATTCTGTCCCTTTATTTGAATAAAAAAACTAAGTTTTAAATCTAATAAGAGGGTTTTTTAAGTTCGTACTTAATTTTAGATTGTCTACTTTGTTAAATTAAAACTACTAATTTTAGTAAAATACCCCTTGCTGAACTGTTAATTTTTTTTGCTCTTATGTAACAACATTTGTCATGCATTGGATCACTTATCCATCGAATCGTGCCCGTTTCTTTAGCAATAGGCAATAAGTTACAAAAATGCATAAAAAAGTGAAACGTCAGCGACTGTACCTGTATGCACTGTTTCCCTTGCGGAGCGTGATTATAGAGATCCCAATGAATACACATGAATCAGAACCGATACTACGTGCAAACGCATCATCAAATTAACATCAGAGTGTATTTTATAAACTGGTTGCATCAATGACTGTCTCAAATACATTTTGACATGTTTTGAAAATTCTTTGAAGTTTAGACAAGATTAGAAAATTAACATACATATTTTAAATATAACTATAGCTTCAAAAAGAATATCATTTGTTGTGTTTCAACAAAACGTCCTAAATTTCTGTTAAACAGATTACATTCTATGGTAAAATCATATGCGGTTTTTGTTTCGGGTTTTTTCATGGGAACTGACATTCAAATCAAGAAGAATGGATCAAACAAAAGTTGCAAAGAGATCTTTCACTTTCAAATGAACAGAAACTAAAATATCCAGGTTTCACATCTTTCGATGGAAGAGAGGTCACATACAGAGATGCTACAAATGTATCATAAATGTTTCAATAATAACTTCTTTTCGTTGGTATACAGGGTCCCTTACCGCGCTTTGGGATCGAATCCCGTACAAGTAGCAAACCCCGCATACAGCAAATGCAGTACACGGAATTCCTATCAGAAGTTTAACAGCAGCGCATCAAAAGCACAGGGTGAAATTCTTTCACTCTCTACTATGTTCTCTTCGTTTCAAAAATAATTTCTGCGTACTTTTACGTACCTAATGTTCAACCTCAAAAGCAACAAAAGTTGCATGAACAGCAACAAAGGTTGGCATTAGCTGGTGCTAATGTGGGGAGAGGAGGAGGTGGTCAACGTAGTACATGTGAGTACAAGTGGTTGTGACACTTGGGGGACATGACTGGATGTCCCCTCGACCAAGAGTGAGTGTCGGCCTTGGAGGGGGCGTCAGGGCTGGACGCCCCCCAACCAAGGGTGGGCGTTGGCCCTCAGAGGGGGCATTAGTCCTTGAGAAGGTCCACTCATTTCAGCCTTCACTAAGATAAAAATAGGGTACAAAAGCTAGACATAGCTACAAAGGGTGGTGGTGAGCATACTCCACAGTGTTGAAAGATGGTGGTGTTCAAGCTATTAACGAAAGGAGCGACATTTGTTGGATAAATCGCTGTAGGGGATTGAAACATTACATCCATAATATCACATCAAACGATCAGCGTGAGATTCTCCTGTTCTCTCTTTTGTTCTGTAGTTTCTAAATTGATAGGAATTTCAGGAGCTGTTCCAGTAGCCGTTTATCTGAAATTTCTAGAAATTATTTGGCAATGTAACCCGTACCAATTACCTTAAACTGATAGGACAAACATTTAACGTTACAAGAAAATAAGAGGAAATACTAGAAAAACTAGGTAGACTAATACCAATCTGTCAGTTCTTTCTTTAACTTTACCAAGTAGTATCCTATTGCTACTTTAAGTTCAAGTTGTTTTCAAAACCACAACGCTGCATGTACATTAGGTTCACAGTTATATAACTCACTGGCTGATCCGAGATTTTACTGTTAGAATGAAAAGGTTGCCTATTGCATATGAGGGCATTGACACCAAAGGTTGCCTTCCAAGCCCGCACTGTTTCTAGGTTTTATTCCACTGTGAGCAATTTCAAGATTATGTGCCGATGTAAATGGTTAAAACCTAAACAACCAACCTATATTTTGTGTAAAAATTACCAAAAAACGTCAAAACAATTTAAGTTCAAATTTAATAAGACAACCGCTTGAAACTTACAACAGGCGCAGAATGGCGGAGTTAAAATCTGGTCGGACGGGAGTAGATCTGGTTTTCAGGGATATTTGTGCCATGTTAGGAGGATGACAGATTCTACACAATGTGAGTGCTGTGATCAAACAGGGAACAATGATTGCTATCATGGGATCTAGTGGTGACTAAAGCAGATTAAACATCAATTAGAGCTTTTTTGAACTACAACACCCCAAACTGAACCACTTGAAACCCTAAACTGAACCACTTAAAATTTACAATTTCTGATACACAAAAGCTGCTAACCAAATTCTGTTGCCAATTATTTATTTATTGGACCAAGCTAAAATTGTTGGTTAGCAAAGGAATTGATGTTATAACATGTTCTAAATTAGTCAAATTGGTGACAGTCAATCGATTGATGGTACATTTAATTTATGTCTAACTTGTCAATTGTTTTTAATTCAAAATCAATTCTCATGAAAGAAACCCAAATTCTATTTGATCTATTTGATATCTATTTATAAATCCAAGATAACACTTTGTTGTGTTAACATCCATCAAAAAATTAACAGAAACTTATATAAAACATCATTTCTCACAAACCCCACGCTCAGAAAATCGAAAACTCACTCGAGACCCTTGGCATCACTAATTCATTTCACGGTTACACAATTATGTACCGGTGTAAATATTAAACTATTTGCATTGCGTTGTAAATCGTACATATATTTATTGCTTACGGCATTATTTTGCTTTTATATGTAACATTTTTTTTCAATAAATCGTGCAAGAGCACAAATACTTGGTGTCAGTGTCCTCATGGTAACCCATTCGTTCTATTTACTACGTCAACAGCGTTAGATGAAAATGAATTGTTGCATAAGGAATCATGCGATCCCATCAAGGTTCACAAAATTAACATTTGATGCTCTTAAAGTTCTTTTAAAGCAATTTCATAATACTTTTTACGGTTTGGTGTCGTCGACCTTACCTAAGACGCGGAAAAGCTAAATAAGTATTATTTTAAATATGTCTTTAAACAAAACTTTTGTGATGAAAGACATATGGCTAGCACGAAGTATATTTTGAGATAGAAGTAGAAAAACATTTGTTCCTTCTTTATTCCAAGCAATTTCCTCCTTGTGTATTGTGCGTCATAAGTAGAATGTGTCATTACATTTCTTCTCTAATATTGTAATGTTTTTCTGAATTTCGTTTGTGCAACAATATGGGACATGTATTTTTCTCTGGATAAAAGTGAAAACATTTGAAGAATGCCCAGGTTTCATCAACAAAAATTTTTAATGTGTGTTATATTTTGAGAAATCGTTGGTAGAATGGCTATTGCATTGAAAAGGAAGAAAATAAACCGTTAGTCTGAAATTTAAAAAGGTGAACAGTGAGGATGGCGGGAGGCCGTGTCCATTTCCACATACAAAGGTTCTCCGAACAGTTAAAGTCTGAAACATGCCGACCTGAATTAAAGTGTCAAAAGTCAACCACAAAAGTACACCGTTTAAAAATCGGAAAGGCTTGCAGATTTTACTAAACGTCGAAGCGATTCACTACCATGACTCTGATGATGAAAGTCTAGTTTGGCTCTAATTGAGTCGATGGGCTCTTTCATTTCATCATCACAAGGATAAACTTTCAGATGCAAACGATTCAGTAGTTGAATAGTTTCTTATCTATTGTTTATCAACCTATTGATTCTCGTATTACAGTGTTGCACCGACAATGAAAAGTCTATGGTAACTTATAGGATTAAAAATTAAATTACACAAGGTTACACTTTTGCACCTCAAAATTTTGAAAAAAAAAATCCTGTTCTGTACTCGTTACGTTACCCTTTACAGGTACAGGTAAGACGACTTTATTGAACGCTTTGGCTGAAAGAGTGAAGGATTAGACCGGGGATATCATGATCAACAATCAACCAATCACAAAGCAGCACAGGAGAATGGGATATGCTCTGCAGCAAGATATATTCTTCTCAAACCTCACTCTCAGACAAACTCTTAAGGTATGTCGGGTGGCAGTCATTCTTAATTTAATTAGAATCCTGTATGCATTGACGGATACTACGTGTTTCATCTCATATTATTTTATTTTTTCATTTTCAGTTTACAGCCTTACTAAGACTACCAGACAGCATACCATGTAAAGACAAAATGAAGAGATGTGAGGTCATTTGGATCTGAATAAATGTATTGACACAAGTATGAATATTTCAATCTTACAATACAACTAGACGGGCGGGCTGTGTGATCCAATTCATATTTGCAGAATGACAAAAACGATTCCATAACAGTCAAATGACGGTCTTAAATGAGCTTTATGATGGATATTAGTAAAGACGAACACCATATACTGGGCAAACCTAAAATTCTGTGTTGAAAGGAATTCTTAGCAATTTCAGTTCAGGCAGATCTAAACTCCTCCCGGCTAACAGGGATAGTGGGGTGAGGTACTCCATTGGCATGGCCAGTCGGATGAACTGTAAATTACTACAAATACAACTTACATGGTTCCGAGGATTAGTACCTCAGACTTCAAATAATTAAATTATCTTAACTTGATAAAATCTTTGAGTGAAGAAGCTTGACGGCCATCTGGGTTCCTGTGCATGACATGAGGGCTCTTTGGTTTGTTGTTCGAAATGGTAGTCATTTGGACTGTTGGACTGTTACCTTGCAGTGTTTGTTGCATTGATGAGTTTTTCTCTTCGCTGCTGCATCCTGTGTTACTTGGCGTACTAATATGTGTGAAAAATACAGTTTTGAGTTGTGGAGAATTTCTTTTCTTTTCCTTTTTTCAAACAGTGATATGATTATTCATTATAGATTGAATAAAAAGTCACATCTAATTATCTAATCAGAAGAAAACAGATAATACATGCTGCTTATTCAGGCTGTAGTATATTAATCTCGTAATGACGCAAGAGCCTTTTTGCAAATTCATGCCAACAATCCCATTGACACAATGTTAAACTTGTGTAACTTCTCATCCCAATTTGATAGATATAAGGACAGATGCGAGTGATATTTGGTCCATTACAACTTATTAAAATTCTTATTAATTTTGAAACGTGTAGAACAAAAGAGGAAACAAAAAAATCCACCCTGTGCTTTTGATGCGCTATTGTAGCAAAACTAATTTCAGGACTTGGTTCCCATTGACGACAGTGAAAGTAAGATGGCATTTACCATAAACTGTTAAGATCTTTCCTTTTTATTTATGGTGACATGATAACTGATTAAAACTACTTACGTATGAAATCACCAGGATTATATGAAGCATCGCTGTGAAAACCACTTGCAGAAAGGAATGTCACAACGTCTTTAGAATGACCATAGTAAGCCACCTGTTACGCAAGCTAACTACATTATTGATAAAACAATTTGTCTTTGTCGTTCATACCTTTGCCAATGATTATTACATTACAAAAACACGCAATATATTTCTCAAACATTTTTTAGAACTGAAATTGATCTGATATTCCAATATACGGTACCGAACCATCTAATCATATTAAAAAGATATTAGAATGTGGTGCCATCTTAAATATTTTGAATGGAAACCAATGTTTTGACTTGGAGTAAGTGGAGCATAAAGT
>JBCAUI010005140.1:0-10234 GCA_038406195.1 Haplosyllis anthogorgicola
TTGGATTACATTGCACTTTCAGGATTTTCAAAGTGCGGCGATCGGAAAAAAAAAAAAAAAAATTGAACTTGGTCCCAGGAAAGCCAAACTGCTTATAAATATCGATAAAATATTTAATATTTCCCAATCATCTCCTGGCAAAACTTGTTATGATGGAAAAATCTTGTCATGCACAACATGTTTCAACCGCAAATGAGTTTGGGTTTTTTTTTGAAATCCTGATTTCAAAGTGCGGCAGGAAATGTAATCCAAACAATTAAATTAAAAAAAGCCTTAGCGTGGCGACCGCGACGGTTGAACTCGTTCTAGTGCATCTCATGCTTACGTGTTGATATTACATGTACAATTCTTATTTCTAACTATTTGGCTCAAATGTGAACAAAGGCACTAATCTTGGCTCACACTATTTAGAAATAATTATCGTGTCGCGGGTTTTTTTTGCGGTTTTTTTTTTTTTGGACAGCAACTTTTCTTATTTCTAAGTCCTAAATATGTATGTATAACCTCATGCTTTTACTCGCCATCATATTGTACACTTTTCGCCTGTGTGCATCACACTAGTGCCCCATCCTTCAAGGATATTCTTTTACGCAACTTTTCCATTACTGTGATATTGACACAAAAGGGTTGGTTTGGCTTTGGAATGCATGATAAGTGTACAGTGAAACCTGTTTTGAGCGACATTTAACTTTTTCAATCCAAAAGTGTCGTAAAAGGCAGGATGTCACTCAAAGCAGGGGCATTTAAAGTGGTCTAAACCATGTTGCTTCTGTGGAAAAAGTGTCGTAAAAGGGAAGATGTCGCTCAAAACAGGTGTCGTTCAAAACAGGTTTTACTGTATGCGTCTCGAAGTTGATACCGTATCAGGCAAGTGCAAGTGCGAATTTGCGAATGCGTGTGGTATAAAGAACTGCCAATAACAAACGATACTGTAGCAATATCATACATTTGCTCACGCATACAAACATTGTGTTTAATTGTCAATATGCAGTGTTACTACTTTTACTTTGAAGCTGCATGTGTCCAGGCACCAGACTTTAAGTGAAGTAAAATATTCTTCCAAAGCATCTCTGTGGAGAAATTCTACGCGGAGCCTATCACTGGTGGTATCTTACTTGAATCGAGAATGGAAAATTTCCAATAAAATCAAGGGTAATGTATTGTCCGACAAGTCACATAGGTGGTCCATATCATTGCCCATGACAAAGTACCATAGTGGTCGTATAGTTGACTCGCATGGGCTAATCACCGTGCAAACCAGTTTTGTTTGTCTATACAACACAGCGGAAATATGAAACCTGGAAAATTCATTACCCCAAAAACATTTGACAAATATCAAACTTTAAACTTTTCGATCTGATTAAATCAGTTGAAACTGTTTCTTACAAAATGCTTCAACGCAAATTAAGAGTCACTACCTTATTCCAACATTGTGCATTAATTACAACATTTACGGTATTCTCGCGGGTTCAATTGCACGGAAGAACTTTCAGGATATGGATATCTTTCTTTCAAGGTATTCTTCTCTGCATAGGTCCCTACACAGATACTCTCTCAGTGGTGTCAAGGATAAAGCGTATCAATACTGCTCTAGGTGTTCCTTACCAGGTGCCCAGACAAACCCTATTTTTAGGTGTTTTAAAGCATTTGTCTGTTTCATCGGAAGCAACCTAATCCGACGGTGAAAAGCTGAAAGCTATGTCATATTCATTTCAACAAATCACATTCCTTTGAAAATGAAATAACTCATAACAAGTAGTTTGCACACATTGCGGTCCTAATTTTTTTCACTGTAAACGTATCATCGATGTCAAGCTTTAAGTTTGGAGGGTTCGCGCAAGGTTACTAAATGTACAGACTGTAGTGAGCGCATACATACTAAGAAACCACTAGGTTTTGCTGTCGCGCAAGCTTAAAACAGTGCTCACTAGCCAGACGATGGGCAATAATGAACATCAAATACTAAACTTTATTGTGTCCATTAATCAAGTCACCAAGACATCAGCATTAATTAATCAAATTTGTGATTCCGGTATTCATGTAGCAAGCACTCCTTGGAAAATTTATTTTGGCAACCGGGACCTCTTTTCGAGACAGTACGATATATTGCAAGCACTCCTTTGAAAATTTCTCTTCGCAGCCAGGGCCTCAATTCAAGACAATACGGTGTATGACACGGTGATCTCTCCCTGTTCGTGACTCTTATTGTTGCCAATTTCTCTAATGCTTTATCTTCATCCTTTAAATTAAAAAACCTTACTCTATGTATGAACCAGTACTATACATGGTATCTGGACACTTTTGCATCCAGGCACCAGACTTTGCAGTCAACTCTGTGCTTAGTGGTGGGAGGAGAGTGCTCACAACTTCTGACCCTACAATCGACTTTTGTCCAAACTTTCCTCTCTGACTTTACGTCTTACCCATATTTTGTTGCGATTCCATGACGGAGCATAACATGTTATACTTGCGTCACACACATTTATTTGGAAACCCAAGTCTTCCCAATTCCGTCCCATGAAGTAATATGCGATATGTGCATATTATAAACTGAAGCATGAACACAGCATCGTTAAAATAAAGTATTCTTCAACCGTTAGAAGTAATAACGTTCCTCTATTTCATCAAATTGTCTGTATCTGTATTTGTAAGAAACTTACGATGGTGTATCATAATGTACATGAACTTGTTGAATGAGAACAATAGTTTGCGTCAGCGTAAAGTTTTTCAAATAAAGTTTACAGTTGCTCTCGCGAAGCAATTCTCTGATGTAGCAACGACAAATGTTGTTTAATATGTATGTCACCTACGAATTTTTTCAGAAATGCAAAAAAAAAGAAAAGAAAAAGAAAAAATAAAGAAAAATTAATAGTAGACTCTGTAAGTGAAACCGACGGATAACCGGACGACTCGATGAGCACAGTAATGTTTCCGAAATGTTATGCAACCAGGTAAACAATGTACCAAGTTTGACTTGTAAGATAGCTTCTAAGGATACCAAATATTTGATGCGATATGTTGTTGACATGAGTACCTATGACAGAAATTACAAACTCTGAATCTAGGTGCCAAAAAGACCAGGCACCAAAGTCAAATGTGTGTGTTGAATTTGCGATCTATGGGAACCAGAATGTCTAAATTTGGTCTTTAAGTTGATCCATTTATAGCAGAAATATCTATCTTTATGCAAGCATATTGTTTTCTTTTATTTGCATTCCTCTTAATTTTCTACTGTCAATGCGTATCGCAAGATATATCCCGATTTATTTTGCCAAAAAAGTAAAATAGAAGTAACTTCTGCGAGACCTGTTCCGAGACCTGTTCCGTTTGTGACGGAGGAAGAGCAATTAAAATCGTGTCTCCAAGCACAATACCTCAATACCTAATTCTTTGTCAGATCAGAACGTAATTATGTCATATGAACCTTTAATCTTGTTTCCAAAATGTCCTCATGAAATATACATGTGGCATGTATGTCTTTGTCACTGCTGGTTCGGCCGCTGTAATAGTTTTACTAATCTACTGAAATAGCCTGTCACCTCTTTCGATCGAAACAATGCACTGGAGTGCAATATTGTGCTGTACTCAAAGGCATTGTTTCTGAACTTTGGCCTAAAAACAATTAAGCAACTTTTCATTGTAATGGCCACATACATAACCAATTGAAAGTTGCCGAATTGTTGGGCAAGTGCATGATCGTTGTATACGATTCCTGCAACGATGCTGTTGTTTAGGTCAATTTTCCGATCTGAGGTGCTATTTGTGAATAATGCTATATGATTACCTTCCAGATAGTCATTCTTTTACACTGACTTCTTGCTACAATTTGCTTGTTAAATTATCAGAAGGCAACAAAATAAAATCCGAGCTGGATATCATATTTCAAACATTTTTTTTTGTAATTTAAATCAATTTTATAACATTCCATCAAACAAAGCAAAGTTGTATCACTTGAGGAGCTGATGTAAATGACAATATGACTTAACTGCGATGAAGTTCAAATTGCAAATGTAATTACTGTTTTAAAAGTTTTGAACTCCCAATATCTCTTGGTAACTGGTGGTAACACAATAAGCAGTAAGACTAATCCTTTCGTCATTTCGTTGGCTTATGATTTAGTCATTTTACTTTGGTCTTTGGCGACTTTGGTCAGAGTTTTACAGTAACTAAATTATTTCATTTAGTATCTAAATAGGTATACCCAAAAGTGTGATATTTAAACCCTTAATGCTAATGATTATGAGCTTACACAACGCTCGTGTGTAATTGATAAGCTCTTGCCATTCTGCAAAAAGTAAACGGTTGACAAACCATGAAATTACTACATCACAACTTTATTAAACAAATTTATCGCATGTTAACAATTTATTATCTTCATTGAAGTTAGCTTGACACGTTCTGCTTTGTCAGACTGCATGTCTTTCGGGTGACATTCGTTTGTTACAGTGAATTAAGCGATGATGCACCAATTCTGCGAATTCAACTTTTATCACATTATCCAACAATGGGTAATGAGTCGTTACTGCATGTACTATTATTGCGTTTGGAATTAAATTCACGTTCACAAGGTGCAAGCTTCTATATTTAAATTTTTGTGCTTCTAAATTCAATTTCTCTGTATTTCAAACTGTTCCAGCTTACTACTGTGCATCAGAGACAACGCTTTTTCAACGGGATGCGCGCTTTCCAACACTAAATACGATTATTGACCAGCACAAGCCTCGATTAATTCAATTCTCCTATCGCATCAAATAGAAATTAAAATGTCAATGTATCTTTTAGACATCAACATCATATCAATAATGAATGTTTTGATAATTTTATTTTTTTAAGTACTATTATAATTCAACAACGTACAAGGTTCCCAAAATAAATAATAAAATAAATAATAATTTAAAAAAGTAGAAGGAGTTTTTCATTCCGTCATTTCGCAAGTTTCCTCAGTTTTAATAAAAAATTAAGTAACGTGTATTGTGTCTCGTTATTATAAAGCTGATCTCATCGAGATCAATAACTAAACAAATGTAACTAAGTCTGGTTACCCAACAGATTTTTTAAATAGTGGAAAACAAGACGCATACTACGAGTCTACCACCATAATTGAATGTAACTGCTATTTTTCATGAATTGTGAAGCTAAAATATTAAGTATAAACAATGCATTTCATATCAGAAACGTGACCCATCCTACACTCCCACAAAGGAATCTCAAGATTTATTTTTCATGATACCGTATGTATTAGAATAGTTTCTTGACTATCCTAGAAATATCCAGGTCTCACTCTTCTAGGGTATTGTTGTGTACTCAACTTTCAATGTGTAAAAAATTACGTCATTTACTTACATAATACCAAATCTGATATTTCTTACAAAATCGTTTATTGTTTCAGGGCGAAGTGATCCTTTCTCCATACACTACACAGAGAAAGGAGGTATCATAATGCTGTCGTTGTCTTAAAGAAGAACTGAACAGCTTCGGTTTTCCAAGTACAGATGCAATGAAACCAAACAATATCTAAATTTCAATACCTGATCTGTTTTGTCTTCAGTATTGTTAGTAACCGTTAATTCTGATTGCTCAAAAGTAACTTCCATGCATTCTTTTGACGCTGAAATCTGATTCCATTTTATACAATTTATTTGCGGCAGTGTTCATAATATTATTGATATTACGATACCTACTCCTCAAGAAACCAAAACTAAGAGAAACAAGGAGAAGATAAGAAAATTATAAAATATACCAAGAATAAAAACTTTCACTCACCAAGTATTGTGGCTTCTGATTCAAATGATTTCAATTCACCCATAAGATGACTTTCCAATTCCTTTGAGCTGTTGATCAATGACAGTAAGAATATCATTTACGATGAATGACCCTCTTCTTGCGGACCAGACAGTAAATGACAGCCAAAACAAGATAATCTATTGAGGCTCTGAAGCAATTCTAAATAACGCAAAATGCAATAGAAATGCATGCATGCATGCCTGGTCTACACTGACGTCAATGGACATTTCATACTTTACAACGGAGGCATGTGCTTTAATCTGTGTATGTGCTGTTACTACATAGTGGTTGGCCAGCTCTGCATCCAGGCACCAGACTTTTCTGCAGCAGTCAATTGTGAACAAGGGCGGGGAAATCTTAATTTTCAGTGTATAACTACAACCCAATTTTGTCCGAAAATAACACGAATGCGAATGATCACTGTTGCCCATGACACAGGCCGATTATGTTTACAATTTTAGTTGGCAATTAGCATTTACATACAGATAACTATTTTTCATTGGGTTTTTACTATTAAATTAAAATTGCTGTCTAAGCAATGCTCAACATTACGCAAAATCTTGAAGTTACCAAAAAGAAAGATCAATGGCGTCACATAACTTTATTCATTATGTCCAGCGTCTATTCAATTCAGTAATTAGGAATTTCATAGTTCTGTCTCTTGACAACTTTATTTTATTATTTTTAATTAATTAATTATGTCTTGAGCACAACACTTCGGCTCTCCCATTGCAAATATTTCAGAGTAATAATGACGTAAACGTCTCCTTTTTATAGGTTGGGGAAGGATGTTAGAATAAGGAGACTTGTCCGCCGTTTGCTGCATCCTGAATCAGATTCGTGCCTCAGGATGTTGGAATAAAATTGACCACTTCACTGCGCAAAGAATTGCATCTGCGGATGTGAAGACGACTTTCTATTTTTCCTCACAAGGATTTACCGGGAGTGAAAATAATTTGTGAAATTCTCACAGGAAAGTGGAGCTACTCAACTTTATTTGCAGTTCTTGAACATACAAATTTAGCTACTTGCACTTCTCAAAATGACAAAGAAACACATGCAAAAGAAAACATGCGTGAAATAATGAAAGAAAAACTTTTTTAAAAAATTGAGAAAAAAAAAACAAAGTCGGGGAACAAAGCGGTAGCTTTTAAGTTTCTTTCCGTAACATCTGATTAGGTGTACAACATTCTCTGTTGTTTCCCGCCGTATTTTCGCGCTTTCATCCATTTAAAATACTACTGCTTGCAAAAAAAGTACGCTTTTAAATAAATTTCTAAGAAAGCCGAATGAAAGCTAACCGGTGACAAATTCGTACATGGATTGTAATAACTTTGGAGTCATTGCAAGTGACTCAACGCGCGATTTGCCGACTACTGATTGGTTACAATTAATTAACCGAGCGTTATCATACATTTTATTACGTCATAAATATCAAATGTGAGTCAGTACCTTAAAATAAATAACAGTCTGGGACTTACATGTGGTTTATCTACGAACCTATGACACAAATCACAGATTCCTATCTAGGTACTCAGGATACCAGGCATCCAGACCAAACTGTTCGTCTATTTTTAGGATTTATAGAAGCATTTGATGTCAAAAATTCTCTGTACTCACAGTAATTACTGTCCTTGTATTTTTTCTGCAATATAATGTACAACTTAGAAGTCCCCTTGCTGCGTCTATGGCAGTCACGTGTCATCTTTTTAATGGCGCATACTCTGCCATGAGGGACATTATTGCCACTTTTGGCTTATAATCAAAGACGTAATATCCCATTTCTGCAGTTAAAACGCAACAAATGCGGCACAAAATGAAGCATATTCCTTGTTGGAAAATGGCATGTGCTCCCGTATTATGTAATTTGATCAACTTCTCCATTCAGCAAATAAGATTATATGGAGAATGGCAACTGTCAGTTTGTTATTTCAGTAACAATCAGATATTGCGATACTCAAAACGTTTGGTGTTTCCTAAAAGTGTTTTGTAAACGAGAAATGATCGCGTTTCTCTATATCAAGGACCATTTAAGAGCAAATGAAGGGCGAAAACTTAGTGACGGCAATTTAATTCTGAACTTTAAGCCATTTGTGACAATTACTTCGCACAGTAAAAGCGTAACAACGTCGCAATAAATTCAACATCCGCAAATTATTTATCTACTGCGTACACATAGTAACAAAAATTAATAGCCGCTCAAATTCGTGGAATTGCCATCCCTGCAGGATGCATGTTGCGACTCAATACAATTCCAAGCCAAACAATGATATCAAGGAAAAGCGTTTTGTGATTGTCGAGTTATGATATGCTCGTGATTGATGAGACACACTCAGATAACGTTGCGACACGTGTGCCAGATGCTTACCTCCCAACCAAATACTCTCGTACAACAATGGGCTTTATCCAGCTCTACCAATGTTGATTTTTAATTAAGGCAGTTTTTGTGCTCGTTACCATTGAATATTTAATAAGATTCTAGGGATCAGTTGGTGGGAGGCTACAACACCATGATAATGTATCAATTTTTAAAGACACACGTATTCTTTACAGGAGTTGAAGTACCATTCATACCATTTCAAAAGTGAGTTTAAATCCCTCTGGAAGGGAAGAATAATCCTTTTGAAACAGACCAATTGCAATACAATTTTACACAACAGGTTCCACGAAATTTCTTTACTTGCAAACATTGTTGCAACAAACTTTCTCTTCAAGAAGACTTTACTGGAGACACTCCATGAGAAATCAAATATATTTCATACGTAAAAGATAAATGCATACAGTTGAGGACATTTAGCTATTTTCAAAACTGATCTTTCTTGAAGCGTCACATTTAAATCATTTATATACTGCACTTCTTCTAATTAAGAATTACGGCGCGGTGTTTCACTCCAAAAGTGCGTTGCGCATCTGCAATTACCGTCAATTTACAAGACCTTTAATGTCATCGCAACATGTTAGTTAATCAATATTTTATGTTCCCCGTTTCCCTTTTTGCTGTGGAGACAAAACCTTTCATCACTTGTGTGTGATATCAGCAAGCGGGCAGCTTGTATTTATCAAATTTACTTTAAAGGGACTAAACTCCTATCTCGATATTGATTATTTCGTAACAACCGCGACCGAGACAAAGAAAATTGCCTTTACAAGCCAAAAAGTGGCACTAATCCAAAAGTGACTTAATTAACACAATTGCCAAGGAAAGCAAAGCAGTTTCGTCAGGTGTTGATCAGGGACGTGGAAACTGATTAACTTAAGACTATCGGATTTTGTACAAGAGTTCAACTCCGTTCGATGTAACCAATAATTGGGGACACATTTTCTTTATTTGCGAAACAATATACCACGAGAACAATTGATGAGCGACAATTTTAGGAGAGGCATTAATTAAAAATGCCAAACCAAAGATGATTGCTGTTGACATCTAAATTCGTTTGTGTGGAAAACAGGATGACTATCCATACAGTTAAATTTATTTGACCCAACTGCCAACGGATCATTTGAAAATGAAATAAAGAAACAATACTAAATTCATTTTTTTGCTTGGCATGCAGCATTGCATTTTCTTCCCGTTGTATCATTTGAGTACTTTTTTATTTCATGGAGGCAATGTGATCCACGACAAATAAAATCAAACAAAAATAAATAAATATCAAAACAACAATTTTTTCACGATGTTCAACTTTTCAATCTCGCAGGACCTTCATTGTTTATAACACAGCAAATAACTTTTAATATCGGCATTCATATACCTGTACTTACAAACCTATTGTCCTTAGAAATTTGACCTGTATAATAACAGCGTATCCAGGTGCCTGGATAAGACAAGGGTTTCATCCTCAGGCATCTCTATTCATTAATGCGTATTGATCTAATTGATAGAAGTTCATCAGATGACCAGAGAAACTTCGGAAGAACGGAAGTGGATCTACATCCACAGATATGCGGATCTACGTTAAAAATACATTATTCACTCATTGAAATTAGTCGCCTTCTCTATCATTACGTAATTTCTTGTCCGACAAAAATGTCGAGCAAATGACGTAACAACGTTACAGAAAATAGATTCACGACAGGCAACCATTTTCCCAAAAGAAAAAAAAAGAGGTACTTTAATAGTGTAACCAAAATAATTCAGGAAGCCGTTCAGAATTATTTTCCGATATATTAGAGAACGTTCCATTTAAGATTTAAATATTTGGACAGAGCAAACTCTCAACATTTGTGAGAGTCGGTGTGAAAGGTTGATGACATTCTTAATTACACATGCACGCCTATGATGGAAATTACACTCTGTGTAATTATTAAGCCGGGCCCGTAGGGACCCGGCTTAGACACACGGACGAAGATTGCAGACAGTTTGGTTTGTATCTCGGGAACAGACCCCCCCCCCCATGTGACATTAAACATACATACCCCCCCCTGTCAGACATGAAACATACCCCCCCAT
>JBCAUI010005162.1:0-10233 GCA_038406195.1 Haplosyllis anthogorgicola
TTTGCAACATCCAAGTTGACGGTGAACCTTGTTGTGCCATATTGGATACAGGGGCCACCGTCAACTTAATCACGTCAGGCTATGCAGCATCCCATGGCCTGATAGTGTTTCCACTGTCCGACCTCCTGTGACAGGGGGAGTCCTCCATTAGGGGGATAGGAGAGGCAAAATTCGACGTCGTCAGTTATGTCATTGTCCACATACAAGTGGAGGGTGTGGCTGGCTATAATGAGGACATGGTGGCCCTGGTCTTGAGGGGTGATACAGACTTTGCCTGCCATGTCCCCATGCTACTTGGCACCCCCACTTTAGACCGTGTCATCCAGGTCATAAAGGAAAGCGAGATAGACTGACTAGCAGTCCCCTGGGCAAATGTTCGAGTGGCATCATTGCTACAGACTTGCCGGGTGCTGGTCCAAAGGGCACTAGCCCAGGGAACCAGGGAGGAACCACCAGTCAAGCAAGCAGCAGACTTGCTGTCAGGCCCCAAGGAGTACTTGGAGCCAACAAAAGAGGAGATAGAGAAAATGAAAGATGATCCCATGGAGTACAAAGAGACAGCATATGCCCAGGTTGACACCTTCATGCCATCCTTCACGTGAACTGTGGTGCAAGGTTGAGTCAGCTGAAAGATAGTGGAAGGTCGTTTGTGGGTCTCGGACTCTGAGTTGAGGCCAGGGGAGGGACACCTACCACCAGGGATGAAGTTAGTGTCCTCGGTACAATGTCTGAAGAGGAGCTCCCATAAGGTACAGGTTATCATCCAGAACACATCAGCAGCACCCCAGACAATCAAGGCCGACACACCATTGGCCACGATAGCAGTCATGAACATAGTGCCCGAGACATATGTCCAACCTGGCACCATCAAGAAGCTGGATGAACAAGAGGGTACCAAAAATACCTCATCCATGACTGAAGAGGAACGCAAGAGAGCGGTCTTGGAGAGACTGGACCTGACTGGTCTTGATAAGTGGCCAGAGAAGCTCCAGATCACCAAGGTGGCCAAGGGACTACTCCGTGAGTTTCACGATATCTTTGCCCTGGACTCCTCTGAACTTGGATGTACCCAGGCAGTGGAGCATGTGATATTGGTCAATGACGAGACACCCATTAAGGAACGGTTCTGAAGAATACCACCTCACTTGGTGGAGGATGTCAGAGAACACTTGAAGGTGATGTTGGAGGCTGGGGCTATCGCTCCCAGCAATAGGCCTGGAGCAACGCTGTTGTCCTAGTGAGGAAGAAGGACAGAGGTCTATGCTTCTGCATCGACTTCCGTCATTTGAATGACAGGACAAAGAAAGATTCTTATCCATTACCACAGATACAGGAGTCTCTCAACAGTCTAGTGGATGCCAAAATGTTTTCCAGTGTGGACTTCCTCTCTGGATTTTGGCAGATCCCGATGAGTGAAGAATCTCGGAAGTACACAGCCTTCACAGTCGGTAATTTGGGGTTCTTTGAGTGTTGTCAAATGCTATTTGGTCTTTGTAATGCACCAGCCACGTTCCAAAGGTGCATGCAAAATGTCTTGGGGGAGTTGAAACTGCTGTTCTGCTTGATTTACCTGGACAATGTTATTGTCTATTCTAAGACAGAACAAGAACATGTCGATAGGCTTCAGATCATATTTGAGCGATTTCGGGAGCATGGTCTATGATTGAAGCCATCAAAGTGCAAATTCTTCCAGGCAGAGATAGTGTACTTAGCCCATCATGTCTCATGCAATGGCATATGACTGAGAAGAGAAAATGTTTGTGCAATCCGGGAGGTGAGGGAACCTGATACCTACACAGCCATCAGGTCTTTCACTGGTCTGGCTGGGCACTATCGGCGCTTCATACCTCAGTTTACTAGGATTGCCAGACCTCTCACCACCTACCTAGAAGGAGAGGGAGCCAACAAGAGAAGGGAGAAGATTATTCTCTCTTGGAAGGCTAAAGCTGCCTTTCAGAAGCTCAAAGAAGCCCTACTGTCAGAGCCAGTATTGCAATTGGCTTGGCTGGACAGGTTGTTTGTTCTGCATACAGACACATCAGGAATCAGATTGGGTGCAGCCCTGCATCAAACAGATGACCAGGGTAGACTACATCCCATGGCTTATGGAAGTCAAGTGCTCAGAAACCATGAGAAGAATTACCACTCCAGCAAGCTGGAGTTTCTGGCCCTGCTTTGGGTGGTGATGCAGCACTTTCGCGAGTATCTGCTTTACGCCCCATCCTTCATGGTCAAGACCAATAACAACCCATTGACTTATGTGATGTCAACTCCCAACCTGGATGCCACTGGTCACAGATGGACATGGGTGGATCGCCAGCTTCAACTTCTCATTGGAGTACATTAAGGGGAGACTTAACCCAGTGGCAGATGTGCTGAGCTGGTTGGAACTGGGGGACAAGATGTCACAGGAGGAGTTGGAGGAGTGGGAACAAAGGAACGCATCGACCGACACTACAGTCAGTAATGATGCTGGCCGACCCATAACCATTGACGCTGAGGGAGTTAAGAGCATCCTCGACAGAGCTTTGCTAGGCAGTGCCGGGAGAGCTGAGACACATGCATTAGAAGTGGACCCACTGGAATCTGAGGAGGATGAAGATGACATCGATCCTCAGCCCATTGCCCCTAGGGCATGAGCAGCCAGGGTGAAGTCAATTGAAGTGGTAGATTTTCCTCAGGTCCAGCAAGAAGACCCCATACTGGCCAAGGTATTAGAGTGGTTAGAGGCTGATAAGCCCACAACCCTAGCAAAAGCTTTGGGCATGGACGCTAGTGCTGCTGATGGTCAAGAGTATATCAGGAATAGGAAACATTTCAGGATTTGAAATGGGTGCCTGTACTTCACACACCAACCTAAATGGGCCCTGGAGCCTGCTGTGTTGTTTGTAGTCCCACAAAGTCACCAACAATGGGCCATTGATGGATGTCACCAGGATGCTGGACACCAGGGCCAGGAATGAACTCTGTCTCTGGTAAAGGAACGATTTTGGTGGCCAGGGATGATGTCAAAGGTCAAATCTGTCATGAAGGGATGCCACCATTGTTTAAAGTTCAAGGCCCACCCTGTACGGGCACCTCTTTGTCCAATTGTCACAACAGCCCCGATGGAGCTGTTGCACATTGACTTCACTTCCATAGAGCATCCTGTTCCACTTAATGAACAGCCAAAAATCATGAATGTGTTGGTCTTTACAGACCACTTCACCAGATACGTGATCGCTTTTACAACAAGAGACCAGAAAGCTAGGACAGGTGCCGATGTGTTGTACAAGTACGTTATAGCACTATTTGGATCTCCATCCCACTTGCTGAGTGATCAAGGCACTTGCTTCACAGGTACCATTGTAACTGAGCTATGTCTCACCTTGGGAGTCTCACAATTCTGGACTAGCCCCTACCATGCTCAGACAAATGGGCAGGGTGAGACAATGCACCAGACTTTGATGCGAATGCTAGGGAAGCTGGATGCTGAGAAAAAGTTGGACTGGGCAGACCACCTGGCGGAGGTAGTGCAAGTGTATAATGCCACTCGCTCTGAGGTAACTGGGTACAGTCCATTTTTCCTCATGTTTGGGTGGCGAACCAGACTCCCCCTGGACTTTTATTTCCCAACTGTCAGAGGGAATGTCAAGTCCAGGAAAATGCCGAAGTATGTTGTCACCCTCCGGGAACACCTGAAAGCCACCTTTGATGAGGCTCAAGCAACTCAGGCCCGAGAGGCTGATAGGCAGAAATGGAGCTATGATAAAAAAAACGGGAGCTGCTGTCTTAAGACCCAGAGATGTGGTCGTATTGTGGACCTATGCTTTCATGGGGAAGAGAAAGACAAAGGACAGATGGGGTGATACCCCATATGTAGTGGAGAGTCAACTCGGAGATGACCTCCCTGCATATCAAATCAAGGATGCAGCTGGATGAGTGAAGACAGCACAATGGAATTGACTCCTCTACCTTGCCCCTGATGGGGCTAGTGATGTTTTCCCACCATCTGAAAGTGTCGTTGCCTGCAACACAGGTTCCATGGTTGAAAACCTCGAGGTAACCAATCCAGGGAGGATGACTGAGAAAGAGAAGCCACATGAGTCTAGTGGGGGTACATTAGTCCCTGAAGCCCCCAGGCAAGTACCTCCAGAGGGGATTCCTGGTGTCATCCAGGATGGAAAGTGGGTGCAAGTTGGGGCGTTCACCATCATCAAGGAACCTGTCTGCACAGATCCAATCACTGGGGCGACCGGTCGACTTGTTCCCAGTCCTGCTCAGTCTGACATGGCTGATGCCGATGTGGATTGAATGGAAATGAAAATCCAAAACACTCCTGTTAGACGGGGCATACATAGAGGGCTGGCCACTCAGATACAAAATTCACTGGCTTGGTTGCCAGTGTTGGAACATCTGTATTACGAATCACTTTGATGGACACAGGGTACAGTTTTGAGTGGATTTCTGGCCAATTATCTATGGTACCAGGCAGTACCATAACTTTGTGGGGGGAAGGAGCCACTGGTAGCCAGACCTAAGATTGATGAGAAGTGAATCGACTTCGAACATGGAAGTCAAGGTGGGAATAGTAGGACTCCCCTGGCAGGGGTACCAAATTCGTTTGGCACTGGTGCACAAGACTACACCACATGGTTCATGGTGGGTCATTGCTGTGCATACCTCCTGCTCTTATGTTATCAGCATATGGTGCCGACAAGTTGACTTACACACCAGCTGACTTATTCATACTATTTATTGCTGTTGCTGTTTGCTGTGATCAATTTGTTTGCAATTATACACGTAGTTATTTAATTATTTAATCATAAGTTATACTGTAAATATGTTGTAGTGTTACTAGTGTTTGTGTTGTGGTGTTATGAGGATGAAGTTGTTCGTTATATTCGTGTACATGTATTCTTACATGCATGTCTGTTGTTGCGTACATGTACTTGTTGTCGCGCTCATGTATGTACTTTGCTCGACTGTACGGCACAGTCAACCGACTCAAAACTAGCTGAAAAGACAAGGGTAAAAACAGTTGTGGATACAAAACTTTCTTTATTGCATAAAGAATACATGCAACTGTAAAAACCACTGTCGCAGACCTAAAAATAACCCGAGTCTTGGATCCTTGAGTAAATATAAAATCGAGTTAAAAAAATTGAGAGTTGACTACGTAATGATACACCGAGAGTTGACTGCTTAACTGTATAATGTGGAATGGCTATATAAAAAACCAATGTGGGTTGCTTACAAATCTATGAAATCTAATGCTAATGCAACAAAGCTCATGAAAACTGTTCAAGGGTCACTTGAGGCGATGTCGATCGACTTTGAGGTTGGCCAACTGGCGTCCAATGCTCGAGAACCAAGTCTACCACTTCGTCTTCTTCGTTCTCTTTCAAATGCATCGTGGTAGAGGATAGGTGGTGTTCTTCTTCAATCCGTGAAGGGACTCGAAATGCTTCTTGATGCCCGACATGTCTCTCCACAGCAGAGCACTGGTCATCTGTATGTCACCTCTCTTGGTTACACCCCATCATTTGCAATGGGTGCAAATAAAACAGCATCTGTAGTGCCCTGCGACGACGTGGCTAAGCAACGCATGTTCGTTGGCTCAGACACTGACACAGTACGGGCACTGGTAAAATGCCGTCTGCCCGCTTGTGGAGCTATCTTCGTACTTTCGAGCCTGTAAGATCGTAGTACTATGCAGTGGGCTCAGTAGTTGGGATGTGACCACATCGTTGGGATGGTTCACAAAATACGCTTGTTCACAAGGAACCTTAAAATCCCGATTGAGTTTGGTCGTGCAGTTGATGATGAACTCTCGAACTCTGTCCTTTCCTAGTGACTCGACCCACTCTGGCCAGACTGCTTGATCCATGGTGTGGAGCTGACACACTCGCTCCCTGTGGGCCTGATGGAAGGCCATCAACATCTCCTCGGTCGACTCTTCGTTTGGTTTTGTGGGGTCCACACAGTAGAGAGCCATCAGGTTCGCACAATACTTGCTGGTTTCTTGCTTCTCAGACTTCCACAGTTCCTCCCAACAGGCTTTGGCTGGGCCCAGGAAAGGGTCTGGGCTGTTGCTGGACACAGGACGAGAGACGACCTCAGGCTTGGCAGCCCGGTCTTTGGTGCCTTCACTCTCGGAGACCACAGTGTCAGAAGCCTTGTCTCCAGAGGCTTTCTCCTCATCTTGTTCAGCCTGGTTGTCCCCCTCATCGGAGAAGTCACCTTCTTCTCGAGAGTTACCCCCTTTGCTGGGGTCTTTGTCAGAATCCGGGCCTTCTTCTTCGGATGTTGCCTCTCCATTGGAGGACTCTGCCTCACTGCCACTGCCCTCGACTTTGTCATCGGCTTTTGCCTCAAGTTTGCCATCACTGCTGCTTTCATCATCCTGGTCATCACCCCCGGAACCTTCGTTGTTGGTGGAGACTATCATGCGATTCTTGGGCACCATGATCTTCTTTTTCTTTTTATGAGGAGGTCCCGCATCAGAGGGCTCGGAGGGATGCTTGTTACTTGAGCGGCCTTCTTCTTCATCACTCTCGCTGCTGCTGAAGGACACAGCAGCTGCCCTCCCCCGAGCTTCCTGTTTCTTACGTTTGCGCCGAGTGGCGTCACTCTCCTCATCTGAAGAGGCAGAGGAGTAGACCTTGTTGGACTTGCCAACTTCTTCTTGGTCTCAGTCCTCAAGGTGGACTTGGCAGGTGACTTCGGTTTGCTCGTTGACTGCTTATGTTTTTTGTGGGTTTAGGCATGGCTACAGGCTTGCTGCTTGAGGTGGTCTGTAAACAGTCCTTCTTGGGAGGTGACTCTACATTGGCTGGCTTCACGGGTGCAGTCGACTTCTTTGCCGGCCCCTTCTTGAGCTCTTTGGATGGTGTTTCAGACTTCGAGGACTCCAGAGCTGCACCAACCACCTTGGGGGCTTTTGACGATCCAACCTTGTCCTTGCCAGAGCCACGATTGGACCTGTGTTTGCCTGAACAGGAGTGCTTGTCGGATGACTTCACCTTGGCTGGTGGACTCTTGTGGGATGACCACGGAACCACAGGTACCTTCCTCTTGATGGGTGACAAGTCAGTGTTGCTCAAATGTGAGCGAGACGACCCATCACTGGTAGACACAGGGCTAGATGTGACCATGGCTGTCTTGGATACCTGCTTCGCAGTCTCCTTAGGGTTGGTCGACTCGGGTGCCTTCATGGGGTCATCGAGAGGATGTGGCTTCAGGTTCACAGTCGGAGTGGAAGTATCTGCTTTCAGCTTGGGAATCATGCGTGCCAACAAGTCTTCACCCACGAAGTTCCTGATATCGAAGGTGATACCGAAGGTGGCGGCAGTATGGGCATCATGGGAACACGAGTGAGTCCATGGATCTCCAGAGCATCGCAAAAGGACTGAAAGGAGTCGTATTGTTGAGCAGCTGCGAGGCCGACAGCAATCAAGTCGAGCTGAGTGGCCAGGTGAGCCCGTGCGAACCGATATGCCGCCTCTCTCTCTTCAAGGTGTTCCTTTATCAGCTTTTCCTGTTTGGCTGCAATCTCTGCCCACAGCTTAGTGGTGGCCTTCGTTAGACCTCGAAGTATGTCCCCCGAGGAGGTCCTGCCAGAAGGGTTGAACGTGGAGAACCAGTGTTCCATCCCCTTTCATATGGTCATCTCGATAGCGGTGTTTCTCTCAGCTGTGGCTTGAATGTCCAGGAGTCTCATCTTATCACATGTTTCTTCGAATTTCCATAGTGCATGCCTGCCTTCATTGAGAAGAACGATCTCATGGGAAGTCAGAGGATGCTCCATGGGAGCTGGTCCACTGGGTGGTGGAGGATATCCCACTGCCATCAGCCCCTCGAGTGCAAAGCCATCTGCCATACTGTATGTAAATGGTGCATTTGCTGCTTCACCCAGGAGCATTTCAAGTTGTACCATCACGGGTCCTGGTGGATCATCTGTCAAAGAATACAGCAAAAAGGTGTTGCCAGCATGACCCAGATCTTTATGTGGGTCCCCCGTCACAGGAGTAAAAGCTGGACGCCTCGGTTGAACCCGTGAAATCTTCAGGTTAGACAGTTGGGATGGCCGCCCAAGCATACGAGTCGAGTGGTAAGATGGCCCCTCAGTTGATGGTCTTGAACATCTTGCACACCTGAAAGTGACCGAGTGATCTGATGGGGGTCTCGATTTGGCCCAGGGTGTAGGGTTGTCATCCCAGCAGATCCAGGAGCTGTACAAATACACCAAGATCATGATGATCTTCATGTGACTACAGCCATTGGCCCACCTTCGTGTCCTTGTTGCAGTGGACCAGAGCTATGGCACGAGACATAGTCAACTCCGGTATTCAATCAATCAGGTGTAGGGTGGCCCCAATGGGCATAGTCTTCTGGTTTTGGGCTACATGAACCTGAGCAAATGCATATGCATGACCAGCGTACTCCCCATGATACGTAAGTTCAACTCAAGTGACCAGTAGGGTGAGTTGCTCAAAAGCCAGGTCAGGCACAAAGTCATCCATCATGTAACCCACATGCTTACTGAAAGCACCATCCTTTATTAACTGCATGACCACTTCTGGTGACCTAACTTCAAGTCTTGCAATGTCCACTTGAAGACAGCATTGGATTTTGGACCAATACTCGGCATTCTTGTCAGAGATGAGGACGGTGTTCATCTGGCACTTGATTCACCATTGGTTGAAAGCACGTCATTGGGCAGCTCTCAGACTCTCCAATGGCCCCTGAGGCTGAGCACCAGTCTCAGCGCCTGACTCCATTATGGATGCATGAAGATGAAGAGCTGCCTCGTGGTCCTCATTGCAAAGGTCTCTTGAATTGTCAAGGGTGCCCAAGCTGTGTGGTACTGACTCGAGCTGCATTGTGGGCAGTGAGGCCAGTGACCCATCTGCTGTCTACAATATGAAGTCAGGAATTAATGACTAATCGAGAGTCGATCACCTTAGATACTACACAAACCTGGGGGAGAGATCCCCAGTATTGAACGACTTGTCAAAGAGAAGGACCCAGATTAAAAATGGAGGGTTAACAAAACCATCTGACTTCTAAGTTGACCAACTTGCTGGTTGAACGACCTTTACCCTTAAAAATATGTTCAGTTGACAGGTAGAAACTTGTAAAAACTCACCCTAGGGGTTGTCATCAACCATCATGTTATCCGTACAACATCCGAAAGTGAAATGATTAAAGAAACTCACTGCACCTGACTCAAAACAAAAACAAATTGAGATTGAGGCGGGGATTCCTGGGGATTCTCCGAGGATTCCCTCAGGTAATGGTGTCACACCCCCTATAATATCGCACATGTGGGGGATTCCTGCTCATTCAGGGACGCACCACCAAGGAGTAAACATCAAAATGTAAAACCAGGGAGATCCAGAGAATGATCAGGAAACTTTTATGTAAGTCTACCCATAAAATAACAAAGTCAAGAGGTTCAAAGAACAAAGTCGAGTGTTCGAAAAAGCAATGTCTACTGGTTTGAAAACTTGATGTCGACTAGTCCAAAAGCTTTGGCAACACAAAGGGAGATGTCGACCAAAGGAGAACCACCAAAGGAAAGTCTTGAAACTTGCATGCAGCCCTACCCACTCATAATGTCGATTGGAATCAAAGTTGATCGACCCCTCTTTTAAATGATTGACACCGCATGAAGTCGATCGACTTTTATATGTGACGCGAGTTTTATTTTGTTGTTTACTTTCAGCATTGTACTGTTCCTCAGGGTGGACGGTAGAAGGCCAGACTGTCAGTACTATTGTATCCAGAGTGCATCAAAGACAGATGAACCTGGAATACTCGAGTTTTGCAACTGTGTACTCATGATGACGGCGGCAGCTGAAGACGAGGATACCCAACTTGTCATTTTGGCTGACATGCTGCGGTTTGCTGAGAACCAATGTGCTTATGAAAGGGCCCATGAGGTTGCTCGCGAGACCACACTCAGGAGGGGTGGTGGTTTGAAGAAAAATACTCTGGCTTTCGCCAACGCGAAGGACCATCAGAAGACTGCGTTATTCGACCAGTACATAAAAGAGATGGAAGAACTCAAACCTGCCATGGAGCATCTTTGGGGTGAATGGCAGTATGCTCACAATGATGAAGGCCATTTCGCTGCCATCAATTTCTTCTACACTGAGATACTATGTGGCCACCTATGGGCAGGCTTCATTACAGACATACCTGAGGCTAGGATGCCCCTCAACCTCATCAGTTTGATGCTCACTGAGG
>JBCAUI010005173.1:0-10232 GCA_038406195.1 Haplosyllis anthogorgicola
CACAGTAAGCTGGGAATCAATAGAAGTCCATTATGTTTGCTCCAGTGGCACTTTCCCAGCACTAACATTGGTAAACTTCTACACATTGGAGCACAGTTAGCTAGAAGTCAATTGATACCTATGGCTCCAATGAGGGTGGAGAGATAAAAGTGACTGTAAAAATCCTAATTTTAATGGCTGCATACCGCATTTGAGGGAGTGGCCATAAAATAAACATGGATGCTAAGGCTTGACAACGAAATTTGGCCTTAAATGTGAGGTGGCTTTACAAAAGGGAGGCCATAAACGAGAAGTCCTACTGTACATGTATTTGTCCCTCAACGTTTCATCAACCGCCTCAAGGATATAAGTTCAAGTCCTGGTTACTACATATTGGACATCAATATTTATCATTGTATCTTTGCGTAACAATCATTATTTCACTCCAATGATTATATACATTTACTTGATTTTTGTCTTCCAATGTGACCTGACTTGAACCATTAACATTCATCTTCCATTGATTTTACTATTGGATCAATTTTCTCCTACGGTATAGCGTTAATTACTATCTTTTGTTTTATTGTATCAACAGTGTAAATGATTCTGTAATCAAATGGTTTGTCGTAACGCAAATGGTATTTACTTTCACCTTGCGAAAGTTCATCTGAAATGGGACCTCAAATCAACCAAGATACAGGCTAATTTATCAAATACCAGTACTGTGCGTATTTTTAAAGATTCCTGACTTAATCTACAGAAATGATCTGGCTAAATATAACTGGGATATTTCTTTGTCATCTGATGCCTTTCAAAACCTTGAGCAACTTTAGCCACTTACGAAATGACGAAATGCGACTGCACACTTTGTAAATTATGGCACACTCGTTGAAGGAGACACCTGTAAATGACGTACATAGACACATAGACCTAGACAGTAAACATGGCGGAAATCACCAGTATTCATGGATCATGTCTCATCCTTTCCTATTGTGACTCGACATCTATTTACTTTAGATTTCATGTGTTCCTGTAAGTCTTGGCAAACTACGATGCAGAAAACATAATAAATATAGGACGAGGTAATGAAATAAATGATACTAGATTCAGTACATCTGTTGCAATTGAAAGTGGTACCCGCATTCAAAATGCTGCCAAATTAGAATTTTCAGCTTTAGATTTCTTTCCCTGCTCTATGCTAAAGAAACGTGACGTGAGTTCAATTCTCCATATTTTTGTAAATGACAACCACACTTCTGAATGCACTACACTCACTCACACTGAGGTAAAGAATTTATTTGTGAGAATTTTCTGATTTTGCATTGCATTAGTCTGCTATATGAGTAAACTATCTTTCATCGTTTCATTAAATAGATAGTACACTGTGCAGTGTAATAAGTCATCAATAGGCTTACTTTTCATTACAGTGATTTATGGAATCATACGCTCTAGAGAGCATCTTTTCTTACTTCACCCATGAAATCCAAGGAAATCAAGTGTGTAATCTTTTATTAACCACACCGAGTCCTAGAAGGCCTGGAAAGAGGGAAGGAACTTAACACCACAATATATAAAATGCCTATGTATAAAAAGCTGCATAACGACACATGATGTCTGGCAAAAGAGAGAAACCTAGAAATGAAGTTGGCACCGATTCAATGTTTGTTTCATCAATTTTTTGTATGAAACATAAAGAGGATGCAGACCAGAACAGCAATTTAATACAAGTTGCTCGAATGTATTAAGACTTGTAAAGAATACACTTTTACAGCAAGTTAATATTTCAGTTCCTTCAGTCTGTAAAAAAATATACGTTTTTGGCTTGGCTTTTTTTCAGCTTGATCAAAAATTTATGGTACTGTGAGTAATATTATCTGCTGTTGGACCTCTCTTGCACGGAAACCGTGATTGGATTAAATTGTCTAGTTATTTTGTGTTAACTAAGGTCATGGTACACGGGTCCCTACTTTAAAAAAGTCCTAGTAAAAATACACCATGACGTTTACGGGCATTTGAGCGAAGGGTGCATCCAGACACTTGACGGGACACCCGTGGTGTT
The DNA here is from genome assembly GCA_038406195.1 of Haplosyllis anthogorgicola. Taxonomy (NCBI): domain Eukaryota; kingdom Metazoa; phylum Annelida; class Polychaeta; order Phyllodocida; family Syllidae; genus Haplosyllis; species Haplosyllis anthogorgicola. Next base: position 2,039 of record JBCAUI010005173.1, read on the forward strand.
GTGAGGTCCCCAGAGGAGACACCTGCAGCACGATGTCTTGAAACTTCACGAAAAAATATTCAGACAGTTAAAGGTGCATCCTGACCCTAAGCCTTAATTCTCGTATCTTTAACAACGAAAGAGCTTGGAGTTTAGTTCAAATCAGGCACAATTCAACGGCAGTTCTGGAACCCAAAAATTACCAGAAATGTTCCAAGTTATTGAAAATAATGCCTATGAAATATTTATAGGCTATTTTTAGAACACATGCTTAAACTTTTACAACTGTGGTGCAAAGAGCAAAAAAGGACAAGGTATTTTAAAAAGAAGAAATAACAAGAAATGATCATAGCGATGAAAAGATACTGCTGGAAGGGTAATGTCCACTTGAAGAGAAAAACTACATTGTGGTAGTCTTTCATTTAATTAAAGTCATGCTTACTATAAATAATTTCTACCATTTCTCTCCTTGTGAAGGATGCAATTACTTTTCACCTCAAACGAACTAATAAGCATTCACCTTCCATTGACTTCGCAACCTAATCAATTGACTGCAGCGAGACCAGTAAATTAATGTTGTTCCAATGTCATAATGTGCTAATGTGGTTGATAATTAGCAGCAATAATACACTGCATATTTTTATTTCACCTTCTTCAGTTCACATAAAAATAGAACCTTATTTAACCCAAGAAATAGATACTTTTGACATGTGTAATGATATACGCCACTTGACTTTAACTTTATTGACTTAATCCGGATCGTAACAGGTTATTGATATGGTATTACCCGAGGCCACCAACAAGAGTAAACGAGTGTGTGTGTGTGTGTGTGTGTGTGTGTGTCGCGGGGTGATATATGGGTTCCTGGAGGCGGGGTACCAGCAATTTTTGCATTTTTGGGGACATTTAGAGGTGGCGCCAAACAGCAGCATAACACAAGACGGAAATGACATCAGACATGACATCACAGGTCATGTGACCATTGAAAATCTTATAAAAGAGCACATACAATTTGTTCTTTTGTACACAACTTGACTGGGACTCTATGAGTACAGACCGTGCACACTTCCTCAGGTAGGATTCTTAACAGTTTTTGTTATAAATTAAATGATAGCTAAAGTTTAGTAACATCAAGAGTAATTATCTTGAGTAGTAGAGAATTATCCTCAACAAGGTAACTGGAAAGTTATAATTTAAATGATCTTCATAACAGAATGACATCAATTGTTACTGAATTGAATAGATTGATTTGATTAGACTGATCTGTAATGATTTCCTGTCTGTTTGACAGGGTATTTCCTTTACATGTAATAAATCCATTGTCTCTGAGGTTATCTTGTCTGGCAATCAACTAGAGGAGTTTGTTTCATTCATGCGGCATGCCCTGTGCACAAATTAGTAGAAGTGTACCGAAGATAATAAATAGAGTTAAAACGACCCTGCGACACACACACACAGAGACACGACTGAAAACATTACCTTCCGGCATACGCGGGCGGTAATAAGTGACTGAGAGAGAAAATCTTAATACCACACATATCACAGACGTGGCTCACGTCATTTACAGAGCCTTTTGTCGGATGGGAGCATGTTGATCATCTTGCAGTGTTTGTGTGTATGTCAGTGACCTTATGTGTCTACAGTTTGTGAAACTGCAACAGAAGTTTTAGTGCTCGAAAGAGAATTTTCGTCACTTCTCTTTCAGTAATAAGGGAAATAACGGCAAATTGAGTTATCTCACCAGATGATATCGCCCTCTTTCATTGGGAACTCACAAAGGAGCGTGCAGGAATCCCTGATACTGTGATGACTGTTTGGAATGATCCCATTCAAAAAACAAATCAATCGGATCGTCTGTAATGATTGCATTCGAGGCTTTTACTAAATCAGTTTTTACCTAATTAGCCTAATTCACCTAATGGAATATGTCTGGTTTAAAAACAAATATTAGTAATTATACAAAAAGCAGTAAAACTAAAATTTGTAAGATTACTATCTTTAGTATAATTTGATACTTATTTGAGTAAGAACTCTGAAAAATTACAATTATTAAATTAATAAAAACTTAATGACCTTTCAGTTCCCAGGCCAAAGCCCTAACCAGTACACCACAGAGGAACTATACACAGGACATAAAGATATATTTCCTCAAGTGTCAATAGTGTGTGGGCAGGCCATCAGCATGTCACATAGAACTTAAAGCATCTTTTTTTATTTTTTGAGTTTTGATTTATTTGATTTTTATTCTTACTGAGCAAATAATATTCTCAGTCCAGTAAATTTATATTACAATGAAAGATAAATAATAAAAAGTGAAAAAAAATTAAAAAGTGATCCTTGTGGGGTTTGAACTCAGGACCTTCCATTCCCAGGCCAACCAGTACACCACAGAGAAAATGTGCACAGGACATAAAGATATGTTTCCTCAAGTGTCAACAGCCTGTGGGCAGACCATGACAAATTGACATGCAATACTATTAGAGACTTTTTCTGCCCAAACCAAAACCTTGCTGAGAATTTTAAAGAACTGTTTCAAGTAGTTGTGAAAATGGAGAAGCATGAAAATCCGTACATGTATATATTGAAAATGAAACAGATATAACATTACAGGATGCTTGTTTTCTTTCTTTCGGCGAGGTTGATAAAGACTGAGGTTTAATTCAGATACTCACCTGACCAGTATGACTTTAGAGTACAACATGCTTGTAGTGTTTCAAGTCGGTCAGCAACAAAGTATCGATTTGACATCATATCCAGATCATGAAGCTGTTTCTAGGACACTGCAGCTTTTATTCATGAATATATGCGTGCCTCACATCAACAAATGAAAGTAGCTAGTCCATCCGGGCTGTCTGAGGGTCCTCTTTTAGCAAATTGCACAAAGGAAGTGAAGTTCAAATTTTGGATAAATAAATTTTGCATTTTGGCAAAGTCTGACCAACGTAATCTCTAAATGTAGGTACCGGAATTAAACATTTATGACACACAGAAGTAAGCAAATGAGGAAAATGAAAAGTCGACAAATTATTGACGTAAGGTTGACTGATTAACTAAGCTAACATCAGTTTATTTCCTTTAATTAAGCTTGAAGGGGAAGATAGTAAATAAATAAAACATTCTCAACAAAACCCAAATCCCTGACATTGAAGTTTGTAAACCCACTTCGTGGGAAGGATAACGCATCAAAAGCACAGCGTGAAATTCTTTTATTCTCTCTTTTGTTTTCTGCGTTTTAAAAATGATAGAAATTTCACGAGCTGAATTACGAGCTTGCACTGCATTGAAGGCATGAAAAAGGTCGAACTGGGACAAGGATACCCATTGTATCGAAGTGGCTGCCTTTCTACACAGGGGACAATCCTACCACAACACTCAGAAACCGAAACACTAAAACCGGTGTAACTGATGATGACGTTTCTTTCCTTTATTATTGACACATACTGATATCAGATGCTCTTAGACTCTTTCTGGGACAATTCATGCTTCAATAGTTTTAGAACTAATTTAAATCTTTATATTTTTAGCATTCAAAATATCTATTGAAAGAATACCAATTGATGATGATAAATTCTGTTATTTACCCGCATAGTAAGTCACTGGAGGACACTTTAAACTATGGACTAATCACAACGTCCGAGGAAGCAGAAATTGTTTTGGCTTCATTGTAAATATTAATTACTAAACAATAGAATTTCTAACCGTGTTATTATTTCTGTCAATGGCTCAGTGTAAAATTCTGTTATTCAGAATGTAGCAGAGTAAACTGTCACTTCAGTACACGGAATTTGTATCAGAAGTTTAACACGGCACCTTATGGGGGCTCCCTAAAACAGTCTTATGTAAAGAATAGATACGAATTTTGTGTAATGGTTTTATCGCAGGTTTTACAAACACGATATATTTAAATCATTGATATAGATGTATGGAACTGTAAGCTGGCCCACTGCATTAAGAAAAGTCGTAATGGAAACTGGAAGACATGATCGAATATTGCTAAAGTGCATTTGCAGGTGCTGGAAATTGGAACATCATTTTCTTTCAGCACATGTTAAAGTGGGACTGGCACTATGTCAGCACAAAGCCCGATATTTGGCCTCTTGCTTCACATTTGTCGTTGTCAATAAAGCAAAAGGCATATCTGGTACAAAATTACATCATTTCAAACTTTCCTAACTCGAAAAATGTTCCAAACTGTCCACAGCTGTTACGAACCCTGGTGTACTGGAAACTGGATTCGTTGGTGATTCACTCCTCCTGGATCCAGATTGTCTCACATTACCAAACGCTGGGATGAGGTCAGTGTATCCACCTTTCATTACATCCTGATGGGAAGGACGCGGCGGACTAACTTCTGATGTTGGTGGAGGGGAATAACTTGAGTTTGGGTGGTCTCTTGGTCCTGTATTGTAGTGTCAAAATCCGAGCTCAGCTCATCTCCAGGATGAATGTGTCTGGCTGAAGGTGACCTATTTATAGGACTGTGTGACCTACTTCCTGGGGATGGAGTCCTAAATAGTGACCAACTTCCTTTTCTGTAAGTATCGTGAAGGTAACGGTCAACTTCTGATTCCAAAGAATTTTGATGTTGTGACGGATGAGAATATGTCTGTGGAGGATGATCGAATGCCGCTTGTAATATATCCATGTAATCCCTGTAGTTTTCTGGAGCTTCCTGAAATTAGATTGGGTTCACGCTGTGATTTTATCGAGAGCAGAAACATAGCGCGAATGTCCAATGCTTTAGAGGCTGTTTGATTTCTTGAAATGTTTGGAAACAATAAAAGTTGTGTCATTTAAGTCAATCTCAATCAAGAGAATGGCAGTGTTGCCCTTCAATTTACGAAAATAGAAAAGAAACAACAGTTTAAGTCCAAGCTACATTCAATTTCAAACCAGATGAACCTCGGACACCACCTCCACCTTCAATATTTCGACCCGAGGAAATACAATTGCAGCAACGGACGACTAACAGTACACGGAATTTGTGTAGGAAGTTTAACAATAGCGCATCAAAAACACTTTCGTTCTCTTCTTTGTTCTCTTCCGTTTCAAAAATTATGCGATTTCTTTGTACAAAATGTTCATCATTTTGTGTTAACGTGAAAAGATGGATGTCTATAACATTTGTTAATTGTTTTAACATAATTAGACATCAATTCAATTACGCAATGTCCCCATCTGCTGTATGCAGATACATACACTTATTGAACATCCTTTTATAGCCTTTGCGCGTAAAGACGATGATAACAATTTATCCAGGCTGTTATGTCAATAATTATGTAACTTGCAAAATGAAGGCCTTACCTGTTGTCTTGATATTACCTCTTGATCTTCATCAGAACTGCAATCGCTACACATACCATGCGTCATGCAGTATTTGATTATGCCTATTATCGTCAGTACAGACCCAAACACCATAAAGCCTATAGCAAATCCTCTGGTCATCTTGCCTCTGGATGGATGACAATGATTGGAATTTGGAGAAATTCAGGAAAAATTAGCAGGAAAAAGAAAAATAAGAAAGAAAACACAAAATAACAGTTTCAGATCGTGAAATTACTAGTTAACGTTCACATTTCAATAACTCAGCATGAAATTTTCAATTAACTTTCATACTGAGCTATTGAAATTCGGACGTTAACTTTTAATAGTAATTTCACGATCTGATATTGTACGATGAAATTCACATCAGTTTTGAAATCGCTATGAACGAAACGGTGAATGAATCAGGTGCTTTATATAGGTCGGCATCCTGTGATTCATCCTACATCGATTCCAGATCATTGATTGATTGATTTATTGGTCGTTTCATATATATATGATGTATAAAATTTCACAGCGGATGCGGTGTCTTTTTCCGTACATTTTAAGCACGGCAATCGTATTTATAAGATTATCGTTATTTATACAGTGGTTCTTATACAGCTAATTATACAGTTGCACATCTATTATTTAGCAGACACCGAATAGTTAACAGTTTACATGTACCTTTGTATGGTATAGTTTTTTTGGTATTTTTGTATGTTTTAAATCAGAATAAAATCACTTCATGTTTGATTGACATTTGATTTACCAATAGAGTTGAACATAATGTACTTTATCATATAAAATAGACCATTAATACACTATGAAATGACAAGAGCAAGCATTTTCTGGAAACACAGTTATAGAAATATCCTAGCATGTTAGCAGACAATCACTGTCAGTTCAGTGTTCGCAGGCAACATATCAAGACAAATGATTACATGTTTGCAGATAGTTTAGTTCTCTTGAGACTTTATGACATGATGCTTAAGTTGCATCGGGTGATAAAAATATCTGTCACATTTGTTGCACTTGTACTTCAGAGGTAGATGCTTTCACATATGCAGTTTAAGTAGTTGTTTGCTGTATGAACTGTAGTGACACATGTTACATTTGTACTCAACTTTGTCATGCACCTTAACATGTCTTGTTAAACATGCTTTCCATTTATATGCTGACTCACACCCTGGATACACACATAGAAAGCATGGATGTCTTTGATGTATTATGCTGTGTTTAAGTAATTTGCTCACAAAATAAAACTTTGCTTCACATTTGGTGCAGGTCTGATGTTTGTCTTTATGTGAATACATATGACACTACATACTATTTGGAGTTCTAAAAGATTGATTGCAGTGCTCACACCTTACAGTGACTTTGTGCACTTGTACATAGTGCACATTTAAAGTGCATCTATCACTGCACTTTGTTGCACAGAGTTGACACCTAAAGTATCTCTTTGTCTTTTGTTTGGGAATCCCATTAGTTTTAAAGTGTAATGTCCACTTTGCCTGGAGTCATGTGTTGTGTGGTTTAAGGGGGAGAACTAGGATGTACATGCTTCCCATCTTGTGATTTTTTTGGGTCCACTTCATTTATGGAAAGATTTACAGTTCCAGGATATTTTCTATACACAGTGCCATTTCTGGCTAATCCATCCAACTCCTCTGATGTGCTGTTATGAAAAAAACTACATGGTCATGGAGAATACTCAATGATTTTCAAAGAATGGATGCTGACTGCTGAAGTGGAGTCATCAGAGGTAACTGCAGGTCCATATCTTTTTACATTGCTTTGGGTATTGTAAGGTTTATTGGGGTTTCACTTGGCAATGTCAGGCTTGGGATCAGTGTCATCATCAGAGTTATCATTCAAATCACTTGTTACATCTGCAGCAGTAACATGGTTGCCAAACAATGTTGTGTGGGGAGGCAGTTTCCTGGTGGTATTATGTGTATTATATCTGTGTTTCACCTCTGGTGATTTAGGTGGTGGGTCAGTGTCTTTTGGCTGCACCTAAGTACATGTACCAACTTCTGCTTCGAAGTTTTTGGAATTATCACTTTAAATTTCACCCTTCCGAAAGAATCTTTTCATGAAGAAAAAGTTTGACATAAAAGTTATTGCCAATATATGCCATGTGAACATTGATAAATAGCAGCACCAAATCATGATTAGCCTCTGTAAATTGGCCATCTATGGTTGACCATAGTCCACCTTTAAAGTCAACTAATGTGTGCAATCCTAAGTATTTACACAACCCGTAAATTGCAAGTTCATCTCCCTGTACACTAGACGAAGACATATAAAAAATCCATTCTGAGAAAGAGAGTCCTTTCTTCTTTAAAATTGATGCACCAACAATTGTGAGTTCATTGGATCTTTCTTCCATAAATGTAACAACTTTTTATGTAATTGGCTACCTGTGATGTTGTAGGCTCATCACACAAATATGTTGAACAAATTGTCACTTATTTGCAGTTTTGATGTGTACCTGCATTCGAGATGTATGCAATGGTGTCTATAACATTGTAAATCAGTCAGATGGTTTTGAGCTATTTTGCCACTTTCTGGGATAAATGACACACTTTTAGTGTACTCTAAGTCTTCATCAATTCTTACATATAGTTCTTGTACTTTGGTCTTTGCCCATTCATTATATTCATACTGTTGTATAATTCACGGAAACACAACAGTTCCTGTTGTGTAAGGTTATGATGCATTACATCATAGGGAAATTCTGTTGTTGTTTCTACCTACTGTAAATATTTATATATATGTTACTATTTTAAGATATTGTCATTTCCTGTATTATTATTATTATGTCATGCAGTCTCAGTGTGTGAAGTTTAGGTTACTATTAATAGCCATTACATAATGTCTGATGATTGTGATTGGTTGTTGAAAACCA
>JBCAUI010005184.1:0-10232 GCA_038406195.1 Haplosyllis anthogorgicola
CACTCCCCTATTATCACTCACTATTCTATTATCAGCCAACCTCTACAGTGACTTGCTTCCACTATTTTAGAGAGGATACTGTGGTCTACAAGTCGTTTTGTTGTGTGTAATAGAGAATTTACGTCTTGGGAAAAAGTTTTCGGTTAAATATACATGTGTAAGTGGCTAAGAACACCACTATGGCGAGAAACACCTTTCGTGTCAGTTGATTTACTTCCTCTTAAGACTTCCTGGTAAAAACGAAAGTCATCTCGACAAGATCTACATTAAAGCCATAGGAAATTGATGTTTCCTGTAATGTGATAGCAAAAGATAAAGCAGAAGTGTTATAGTTGTTTTATCAACAAGGATGTCAAGCTTAAAAATCATTTAATGCCACTGATACTTGCGTACCTTTCTGACACGCATCGCGGCCGGAAGAACGGTACCGTGCAAATGGAATATGTGGCTTGAGCTTGGAAGCTGGCTTGCCCTATTCTCCCCACCTCCAATCCCCAGGTCTCGGGGGCAGGGGATTCAATCTAGTTGGTATCTACAGTTGGAAAGTGATACATTCATATCTGTATTTCACCCTTTCATAAAGTTACCGAGCTTTTTCTACATCGTGTACGGTGAAGTTTCTAATAAACAATCTTAAACTGGTCTACTTAACTCTCCAGGTGGACAGTATTTTTCACTCATCGGATCATTTTTGTTAATTGAAATTTTACTGTCAGCATATTGAATTGACATACGGATACATAGATTGCTATTTTGTTTTATATTTTGTCCAAGATTCCTAAGTTTACTGGTGAAATGCAGCTTCTCGTAAATTGTTCCACGGTAGAAGCGTTTATCACCTTTGTACTGATCTCATCTTACAGGACTTTTTGTTTGATATCCAAATGGATTTTCAAACGCGAGATGACATTTAGTAGATTTCCAAGAGTATTGAATCGTAATAACTGATTTCTGGTCATTATACAAATATTAATTCAAATAAAAAGAAAGGCGGATAAGAGTCTTTTATTGTTAAAAAAAGAAAGAAACGAGCTGTACAAATATATATATTCAAAAAACTTTCCTCGCAATCACGATTCCATTGTTACAAATTATATCTTTTCGAGTTGCAAAAATACAAGTATTAAACATAAATACCGTATTTACTTGAAATGAGGCACCCCGTGCTAAGACCAAATTTTTATGGGGTGCCTCATTCAAGAAATCGAAAAAGTTAAAATTAATTAACATAAACTTTGTGCAGAAATTGACATGTATTGAGACATTAACCATCTTAAATGATGATCTTTAATGATAAAAAATTCTCTTTACAAGATATTGACAAAGAATTACCATAGATGTGAAATAGACCAGAAATCTTGTGACTAATTTTTTCTCAAAAAAGGGGTGCCTCAATTAGAGAGTGCCCCAATTCGGGTAAATACGGTATGTGAAGATTACATTTATTCTTTCCTTCAAAGAATCGGCATTTGGATAGACGTATTTGTACACATTCATACATGTATATACTTTTTATCGTATGACATTGGTATTTTGCGTGGTGTAACCACCTTATGGCTGAAATCTCTGAATTTTTCAAGACGAAAGGCCTCATGAAATACGATGTTTCTCTTGATAACTGGTTATATCATCTTCTGTAAAACCTTCAGCTATTCACATGAGAAAAATACCTTTACATTTAATGCTGCACTGTAGGTGTATCAAGCTAACATAGATCAGGCTAATCCAACATGCCATCAACGCCTTACATTATTAATTTAAGAAAAAAATCAGGGTTTTACGTCAAGCGAAGATTCTGAACTCAAAATTCAGTGAAGGCGTTGAACTTTGATTTATTCTGTGCAAAACTGTTGTTCCCTTCAATACGACATTGCCGAGTGGTTGGTATAAATCACTATGTAATGTATCCATCCTGCTCTTAGTTTGGTTTTCAGTGACAATTTTCTCTAAGTCTTTCATTGCTTTGATCGTCTGTGAATGTAAATGATGAATTTCCGTCATACTAATGTAACCATCTGATGTATATTATCCTTCTTAGTGTAATTCTCTCTTGCGGTGGAACTTCTATTCCACTCCTTGAAGTTGAAACAACAATGCTTTTTTAGTCTTTTCTGCAATTCTTCTTTGAGTCCAAGCATTCGTTTGCCATATATAAGAGGATCCGTAGCATATTTAAAGTAAGGTAAAAGATTCATATAGTAGAGAACAGCAGTATTTTCTTGTAAAGTACTTGACGGCTTGTTCAGAGAAATTAAATAGACCAAGCAGTATGGTAGAAAAAATAACGTCATTGTTGTTAGTAACATCATTATGGTTTGCCAGGTTTTCTTCTCGTATTGCAAGTCGTCAACAAATTCGCTTAGTCTCTTCTGAAAATAAAGAAAAGAGTAACCAATGATAACATTGATATTGATAACACTGCCCGAGAGTATATATTTATAGAAAATTACAGTTATGAATGTAAAGGGTAATGTTAAAGTGAAAATTTACAAGACAGTAGAGCCATTTGCATTATACAGACAAAAGTGTTCTTATAAATAGTGACTTTATGACTTTGGTCCTCAACTTATTCAAAACACATGGTTTCAAGAGTGTACATGCTCTATCCACCACCATCACAATGTTGACCATAAAAAACGTCGGCCGCAAATGTGTTTGACCCGTAACGGAAAGGAATTCTCGATCATGATAATGCATAAAATATCAGTTATTACCTCCCACGTACGCGTGAAGGTAATGTTTTAGTCGTGTCTGTGTGTCTGTCTATCTGGGTCTGTCTGCCTGTGTGTCTGTCTCTCTGTTTGGGCTACAACTTTGCTTGACCTAAAAACTTCATTTTTGGTATGGTACATCTTTATGATATCCAGGTCAAATTTAATGACAATATCTTTGGGCCAAGTTCAAGGTCACAGCAATAAAAAAGCTAATTTTGACTGTCATCTTCCAAAATCGTGTATTCTAATATTTGTGAGCAATACTCAAAATCAAGGCCAAAATGTAGGTCAGGTCATTTGAATGTAAAATTTTTGTTTTTTCATGGATTGTGTATGTTTAAATGGCTACAGTGTTTTATTGACTTTTTGCGAAGTGGATGGATTGGCCATCAATTGAAAGGCATTCTCGATGAGGATATTTCCTGCTTAAAGAGAAAGATGGCTTCTTATCTCGACAGCAGTAGGAAATCGCGTTGTGATTTTGTTTTAGCGCAGCAGACATTATGAAATTATATTGTTGTCAAATGAAATACATTTCAGGACCATTTCTTATTTGTTATTTGCATGTTGAAACAGCCTTACACATTGATTGGATCAAGTTCATTTTCAGGTGCAGCATAATAGGATTTAAGCCAATGTTTCATGTTAGGAGGGAAATGTTTAGACATTAAAGGAAAGTTGACATACAATAAAGGACCCACAAGTCTTTAAGTCCAGAGTTACCTGTAATTTCCTGATTTCCCAATAGATTCTAATACAAAAGCACGCCAACGAGAAATAGCAAATTATCAAGACTGTCATGGATACATCAGCACATACAATGGTAAAAAGATCCACTCTTTCTATATTGCATGACGAATAATCGGATGCGTACGTCTGAAAAATACCAACAGTGAGAATTAGTTACAACTCATTTCGTAATTAAACCATTATCTTGAAAGTCGAATCAGATCCTGAAATTACTAAAAGTTTAGCGTCCTGCAACAATTGAATTTCATGCTGAGCTCATTCAATTCAATTGTAGCAGGGCTCTTTTCTGACGAACATTAAAAAAATCTCTAAAGCTTCATCCAGTATTGCATTATGTGCAAATAATAATACCTCGATAACGTAGACAAGAATAGGGCATACGGCACAGAGAATACTGAGTCCCCACATGCTGGTAATAATCAGTTTGATTCTTCTGAATGTTATTAGAGAGTCGTACCTGAAAGGATAATAGAGATTTTTAACAAGGATTTGGATCTATAATTTCTGTTTTCTCTGGTAACTTTGACAGGTCTTCCTACTTCCAAGGAATATGAACACACCGAGTTGTACAACGTTAAGTACGCTCATTACGGGAGTGAAAATGTATCGCAGAGGATGGTTTCTTAGCTGATTTCCAACCTGCCTAATCCGTCTGGCTTTTATATCAATACTGGTATTCAGACTACATATTAAACTCACAATAGCTTAGTCACGTCAAAATGAGATATTATCTTGTCGATTTGTTTATTTACTTTTTTAATGGACTTGACGAAAAAAACCCCATATTTTAAAATTTTGTACTTGCAAAAAAAATTGAATTTTTGCTAAATGTATGACACATAATTTAAATTGTCATAATCATTTGTTTTGGTTGTAATAAATTAATGACATTTTATATTGAAATTTATGTTGACGACCAAATATATATTTGTAAATGATTTACCTTGTCATCCCTCATAACGGAATAACTCCAAATTTGTACATACAAGCACATATCTCGTTTTGACGTGACTAAAGCAATAAAAACCTAGAGTCGAGTAACACTAGTCATTTTGTAGATTTGACTATATTTACTACAATAAGGCTCAAGTGAAAGATGCAGCATGAAATCCCGCCACTACAAAATGAAATCAATTTCAGGAGATGATTGAATGATTTTCACCCAATAAAAATGCAGTCCAGGAAGTTCCTTATAAAACTTAATGATGTGATGAATATATGATCACTGATATAGTGGGCACCTGGTCATGTAAACAATAGGGCTTAAAACCCAAGAGCAGTCACCGAAACACGGGTACCAAGTGGTCCGCAGAAGGGACCTCGGTCAACAAACAAACGAGAAAAATTACCCGGGTAGGCCGGGTAAAATGTCTATCACGCATGGGGGGGGTCCATCCCCAGACCTCATCCCCATACCTTGTCCTCACCCTTGGGGGGGGGGGGGTTCCAACCCCAGACCTCATCCCGATACATCATTGCCATACTTTATGGCCATAATTCATCTGTATACCTCATCCCCACACCTCGTCCTCACCTGGGGGGAGGGGGTCCATCCCCATACCTCGTCCTCACCTGGGGGGGTCCATCCCGAACACCTCATCCTCACCTTTTGAACTCGCAGCGAAACCACCTTGCTGTCTACAGTAGTCTATCAACGCAAAGCGTGATAGACTAAAAATAATCTGCAGGTAAATGGGTGTAGCAGTTCTGACAGTATATCATCTTCAAGAAGAAGCAGTTGATTGATGTGATCCTCCAGTAGACATTGAAGTGTTCCCTTGTGTAACATTGTAAGACTCCAACCACTTCACTGCCGCCTCCTCTGCCTTTTGTGCTGGTGTCCTTGTTTTTCTGTGTTACAGTGTTCGTTTATTTTGATACACTTGCATCTCAATATTATTGCTTTCATGAAAGCATACATTTAAACGTTCATGATCTAGTCCGACAGTTATTCTTAGTATGTCAGCAATTGATGAATATGTGTGTTAGTGAAATTCTGCGTTCAAAGTATAAAGGCCGCTATCTTTTTTCTGTTATTTTGCTCGGTTACCTTGTCGTTTTCCAGTGTGTCTGCTCCTGTATGCATTTAGCATTGGGGCACTTTGTGTGCTCATGGTGTTGTTCAAAATTTTGTGACAAAAAGTCTTTTCAAAGATCTTGCTTAGATATTAATTGGAATGTCCACATGCAAACGTAATAAGAAACATTTTACTAACCGGGCCCAGTCTGGGAACGCGTCCTCTCAGACTTAGGGGCATAAACTTGTCCTGAGCCTTTAGGTGCCTACATTAATATCTTACATAAGGCATTGGTCTATTTCACCTTCTGTAGATGCGAGGGCGTTTATATCTGATGGCATCTGAACAGCTGGTTCATAATCCCTCTAATGCAGAGGTGCATTGTACAGTTTTCAAAGGATACATTGGCCTTCTTGATACAATGCTGTCTGACGTGTTATTACTTCGACATAGAAAGCTTGTTTATTAACCTTACGTTTACGTACTAAAAACCTTGTGTTACGAAATGTGTTGCAGTAAGGTAACAATGATGGTGAATAGATTGGACAGAATCCCGAAAAAAAATTAATTGTATTTCAATTATTTAAAGGTTGCAGTTTTAAAATGCAAATGCAGAGTGATCCTAGGTCCCAGTCTGGGGTGCAAGTGGCCTTAGCAAATCTCTTGAACCCAAGTCCCAGAGAAAGAACTACAACTGTCGCAACTAAGAAAAAAACGCGACAAAAAAGGTGCCCAAGATGAATTTACAATAGTACGATTTCGTGGCTACCAGTCAATAGGTAACTATCAAATGCGAAACTCAAGTAACCAGCAGATTTCCTGCAGCTGAATATCGTGAATCAGTCTTGGAACGTGTAAGTGGTCAATCAAAACACATCCTTAGGCGAAAACGTAATTGCACCGTTGGATGGATGGACTATACATTAACCTGATGTCTGTTGTGTCATATTTGACTGCAACACCAGCCTTGTCTGATCGCAGTTTTTTCATACTGTTTAATATTTGTCATCTGTATTTAAAAATTAATCTTATCGCTGCTTGATCAATGAGTTATATTCATATTCCTCTTGTTTCGAATTATCCCTACCAAGCTTCATACCACAGATTTCGATATTTTATGTTATTTTTCCACACTTAATTTGTTCACATCTGGTATCCTCTGTGAATTTGATATTAGACCAGTGTTCTTATGTCTCTGTATAGTTAACTTTCAATGTATAACTGTTCTTAAGAAGCCATTATGGTTACCACAATTTCAAAAGTCAAAACTTGTGCCCAGAAATTCATTATTTGTGGATTTCATGACCACGCTCGATGTCCCTGGAGGGTCACCTTCCACTGGATCCAAGTACTAACCGAGGCCCCGATTGCTTAGGTTCAGTAATCGGTCGAGAACTTGTTACGTCCTTCCACCGTTACATTGTTTTGTTGAGGTCTTTTCTTTTTCAACCAGTCTGTTTCCACGTGCATCTAGTTAATCACGAAGTAAAATTCCCGTAAACGCTTTATGGTGTAACCTACCTTACCATACTAATGTTACGTCCGGCAAATGGAATATACACTTCGACTTTAGGACGTGCCCATTTAATAAGGCTTGAATGGCTTAGCATAGATCTAATTATCATGATATATGCAGGACATATTGCTTTTAGTTTAGGAATATCACAAAAACACATTTTTGCTTGTATATACGCGTTTAAAACTTGATTTTCTTGCAATAAATTAAGTTGTTATACTCTTGTAGAACTGTTCCAAGAGTGTCTGTACTTCACTTAAACAATTATTTGTACAATATTTAAAAAACATTTTATCATGGAAATAAAACATGCTACTCTAAAAACATTGCAAAACATGTAATTCGTTGTTTGGTATTTAACAAATACATGTAATATTCCAGAAACAGTTTTGAGTGTGGTTGACAGGTTAGCATGCAACAAATATTCAATTTCTTCAAAAAAAACCCCAACCGGCTACAAACATGAACTCTCAGAGCATGAACTCGCAGGACTCTCACCTTTAGTCGTTGTTGTAGTTGTGGATCTTGGTTGCATGACCGATTGTATGGGAATTCTGCCTGCTGGAGGATATTCTGAACAAACTTCTCAGATCACAGGAAGTTCAAAATCAATGACAGCTGTCATCATTCGGAACAAATCATTGGCGGATCCAGGATTTCCCATACGGGGGGCCGCCCAGCCCGTAGGGGGGGGGGCGCCAACCCAATTTTCTCCTATTTTCACCCAAAAATTGAGAAAAACTGCATGTAAATGAAGAAAATTTTGGCCGTAGGGGGCGCCTCCTGCGCCCCCCCTAGATCCGCCAATGCAAATGACAGCGCCGTTGTTATGCCTTCATAAATATTTGTTTTAGCGTTCATGATGGGAGCACCTTCTGCCCAATTTTTGAAATATACTGATTTAAACTTTGCGATTTTACACAGAACAGTTTCATTTGAATGAATGATACTTCGTTTTATATAAATTTCTAAAATACACGCATGACTTGTTCTTAATTATGTAAACAAAACACAGGTCAGAAAATATTTGAGCAACATAATACATTGTGAGGCTCATAAGACCGTTGACAGACAATTCATTCAAACCGGAAACACGAAGAATAGGAGAAAGAGGTCGTTGTTGCCCGTTTTGAATCCATGTCACAGGAAATGCGGTAAATCGAATAATCTTGTTCACATGTTTGTGGACTCGTCTTCACACTGTCTAACAGATTTAGAGAAATTAATCATGTTACGACAAGGAACACGACAGTGCAATTTAAAAATTTGTTTGTGTACATTAAGTTGAAGGTCTGTAATCCCTTCTTTTCATAGATTGTCTTTAGCCAAATGAGATAATGTTGATGAAATTCATCTGTGCTTTGTCACTGACTTCTGTTATTTTGGCAGATTTTTAATTTTTAGAAGCGAGTGACTTATAAGTAAATGAATATCAAGTATTTAATGTTCTTTAGTTTGAGTAAAACTGTTTTAACCATATTTGTGGTTTGCTGTGTATACGTCCCCTTTGTCACATATGTCACCTTCATCGTTGATCGATTCCGTTTCTTGGCGGATTACAGCAAGAACCAATCTCTGTCTGTAAATATACAGAGAAAATTAATCTCCAGAAAGATGGAAGCTCAATATTGTAGTTATATTTACGTTTCTGCTTGTTTGTTATAAGACTGACCTTGGATGTTGCTCTGGCACCAGTGTTGCAAAATTTTATGGCTCCAAACCAAGGAGTTTTCTGAGATATTCTGTCTACGGTTAAATTGCACAGTTGAAGTTCAAATCTTTAATTAATTTAAGCATTCATTTGTAGCTAACTTACTAAACATTTTCCTGTGGAAAATAAATGGAACCATGGAGATAAAAATCCATCTGAAAAGGTAATATGAAGTTTTGGGGGCTGTACACTGAACCACCTGGTTATTATGTTTTTCTTTGAAATAATGTAAAGAGAGTACGATATTTGATTACATTTTATGAGGATAGGTGAAAAGAATTAAACGTGGCAAAATTGCGAGTAACAAGACAGATTCTTCCGCACTCCTGCACAGATGATGGATATGTCACCGGATTCCTGACAAAGTGCTTCCTTGTGCCGCCTCTTACAATCAAACAATATCACGATTAATAATACTTCGTGCCATGAAATCTATGGTGCATGGGTTCTCTTTTAGATGCAAAGGTTGATTTGCTTTTGTTGCCTGGGGTAACCAAGCTGTATGTCTGTCATTCTCCCGTTTATATTGAATTGTCAAGGATAGTTAGGTTTTATAGAAGTGGAGGCGTTTTCAGAATCACTTTATGGAACTTTCCTCAGGGTTTGATAGGTGGACAGAAAGAAAGTGTACCCCTGTGTGACACTGTCGGTTGTTGTAAGAATTTAGCTTCTTCACTCTGACTTTCTTCTGCTTTTTATGTCTCCTGTGATTACTATCCCGAAGAACATTTCTCTTTTCTTCAAGCTAGAGTTAAGATGGTCTACTCCTTATATTATCACAACCATTTATTAGACTCTGTTAGTGTTACAATGAAGCGCCCAAAGTCCAATCTTCGAGTAAAACAACATTTCAGTCGACATTAACTGGTCATTGCACCTTTCCTTAGTACACAGCTTCCAGTGTTAATCAAGCAAATGAAACCTTCTTAGCTGTTAAGGAAGAAGTAAGGAAATGACAGTAGTATCCATTCAAGTGCAAATTAAAGTTCGGTGAGGAAATAAGACATTTACATCTTAAAAGGATACCAACAATGAAGTTGGGCCATTAGGTGTCAGTGCCTGCATTAGAGTGCTACTGAAGGTCTCTATTGCTGGTGGTGTGTAAACAGATGGTCTTGTTCTCTTGCCATTTGCAGTAAAATACTTCTTACATCGCGTAAAGCATCTTATGATTGGCCGTTTCAAACTCGAAACTAAAGAAGGAGAAACAGAGAATGTTTAAAAAATCTTTGAATTTAGGGCTCTGCCATGCGGGCAACACACGTCAAGAAGTTGCCCTGAACTTTTGAAAGAACCCACAAGCTAGAACTGTTAAATTAGAGTCCGTGGACTGTAGATGGATACACTACTTTCACCTGTTACATGTTGTCCCATCTTGTAGAAGAGGACCAGAATGAAGCCACTCTTTTCCTAATTGACGAAGTTTCCATTGAGTATGGAAGTTTCCAACCGCGAACTGATTCCAATTGGAAAGGAGACAAACAGTACGGTTGCACACAACTATTTTATTTAAAAGAATGCCA
>JBCAUI010005195.1:0-10231 GCA_038406195.1 Haplosyllis anthogorgicola
CATGTACATACGTTCAGCACTCAATAAAACAGTCTAAGGCAATACCGCTCGTGTCTTATTATTTCACCCTTAGACACCGATGACAGTTGAGGTTGACCGTGGAATAAAACAGTTGAATTCTCAACCACTTTAAAGCCAAGTCAAACGGTATCTACGTATCCCGTTTGCGTATATGTGACAATAGGGACGTTTAGCTTCAGGTAACGCGGTGCATGACGTGACCTGAAACGTGGTTTTAGCAGGTTTTCATGTCAGGCAAAACCTGAAAATGTAGATTTTCAGGTTTTGAGTTGCCTGATTATTTTCATCAGAAATTTGAATAAAAATGTATTCAAAACTGGTATGAAATGAAAGAGTCAGCTTTTTACATTATTACCATATTAACATTTGTCATGTAAGTTTACATTTACAATACAAAAACATGAGTTCAAGTGCCAGTGTATGTGTGAAAATTGATCTAAAACTTCAGACAAAACCTGAATTTTTGGACCACGTCATGCATGTAACCTGCAGCTAAACTTCCCTATTGTAACCACAACCGTCTTCATAGAGAAAAGAATGACGACTATGCTTCTTTACGAGAGAGAAAAAACTGCGGCACATAGACTTGTTGAGACAAGATAAGATAATGTTAAAATACCCCCGACATTCCAAGTCACTTGAATCACTTTCCTAAAAAAAAGAAAAAAATAGGTCCAGATGGACCTGAGCTCATTTGGCATTATCAAAATACTATGACAAAAATCATGGGTACAATGGGTACAGTGTATCAGATGAAATCTCCAATATGTGATCTATGAAAACACAAATATGGCTGCCAAACTGGAAATATATGTTGTATCAATATACTTTTTATAAGAAATAAAGAGGGTACATAGGTGCATAAGACTGTCAAGTGTGAAGTTTGTTCCATCAAAAGCATGTACAGGAGCAAGGATCAAAGCAAATATACAAATATGGCTACCAATTTGAGAATAATGGTCACAGCAACATAACATTTGCTGGGCATTCATGGGAGACATAGGTGCCTATGTCTGTAAAATATGAAGTCTCTATGATTAATAGTGTGCTCAGGGTGAGTGTGTACAGACGCCGATGCTGATGCCAACGACAACAACAATGACGGACAAATCATGATTCTAAAGGCTCTTTGGCATATATGCCAAATGAGCCAAAAAGGAAGACGCAAACAACCATATACAATGTACCATAAGTCAGCATTATCCTATAACCACAAAAATTCCAACAATAAACCGCTACAAACTAATTTATTACTTTTGTGTGCGTTATTATTATGAGGGGGAAAAAAAGAAAACGAAAGATCGTTATCATGTTTATTATCACAACGGTATCCCAAATAATTGAATACGTAAAATGACACAGATATTGATCATTGTAGACAGTGTCATTAATTATATTCATACTTGAAGGTTATGCACTGATGCTAAAATAACTTGGCTGCTAAAAGTCTCCACTGGAAGTCACCCATTGATGAATAAAGTCAAGGACTGGGACTGTCCTTTCATATCAATGGGAGATTTTCTCCTGGTTTTCTACGTTAGATAGGGGGCCTTGTAGTAGAAAAAGGAAGAAAACACTGAAAAGGGGGGTGTGATCACTCAGACACGACTGGGCCTTGTAGTAGAAAAAGGAAGAAAACGGTGAAAAATGAGCACAATGACAAAAATTAAAGCTCACTAGAATTGGCATATCTTGGCCAAAGTCCTGCAACATTGATGATCTAGTTGCTCGTTATGTGCACGACGGGGACAATATATTCTGTATATTTCCGTTGAAATTACGTTGAAATCCTAATGCCATTGAAACACGCACAAGCACGCGATGTTGACATGTATTGGGCCAGTAATCTGCCAATAGTAATAGCTTGCTAATCTAAGAGACCAAAATGTTACGTTAACTTACTTATTTGGTAACATGAAGTAACCAGTATCACTTTCACTTTAAGCAGTTTCAGTTATTGTAAAGGCAAAGAGGAATACACAAAAGCTTCAAATGTAGGTCTCAGTTCTTTAATATCTATGCAATATAAAAACCCTTTGTATTTCAGAGTGGTTATAGTTTTGTATATGTGCAACAACTCTTACTTCCACTTCCTTTCAAGGGAAGAAAGACTGTTTCCAGGAAAGGCGAGGAAAGCAGGCACCTTTTTCGGGGAATTGTCTTTATGGGGAATTGAGTATTTTTATCATTCTGCACCTGTCTAGCCTGTATCCATAAACTCTAAAACTAATCTGTGTTTAATCATCAAATATTAATAATACTATTCAAAGCCTTGTCATAGGGAGCTGCAAGAATACTGCAGGGAAAGCCCGGGCTGATTTACTGAAACCGTCCCAGTTTATGACGCGTGAGGGTCTTCAGGTTAGCACTGAAGGATGTCTTACCTCCATTTATCTTGCATGACACCGCTGACAATAACGCTTCCTTACACTCGAGGTGCCTTCATCAGCGGTTCTTTTTTTTTTCAAATTAAAAATGAGAAAGAATCTTGTATCCGATCTTAGTACATGTTCTCCACCAGAGTCTCGTTTTCAAAAGAGTGGTTTTCTACCTATGGGAGGAGCACAGGTTCTTCCACATGACATTCTAGTTTTAAAAGAGTGGCTTTGAGTTTGATCTTTAACACTGCCTTGAACTTAGATGTAATATACATGTTCTTGACAATTTAGAATAAGAGACACTTCAGCAATTTAAAGACACATCTAGTTTTCAAAAAAGAGGATTGCTGTCGGTACGTACAGTTGACTTGGGCCATTGACAATATGTTTTCCGTCCAGTCAGGGCAAGAAACTCTTTTATAATCTGATATAGCAACATTAACTCTTGCGTTACATGATTTATGAACGTATAAATCATATCCTAATAGATTCGTACTTTGCAATTATGCCCGCATACTAACTGACAAAAAAGTTGAATAAAAACGTTATTGCAAGTGTTATTATACAACATGAACACTGACGGGAGACACAGAGATTATTATCTGTGACATTCACTTTGGTACACAGCAATTTCCAGGAACAAAAAAGGATGTGTGAAGATAGGGTGTGGAATCGGTAATACAATATCTATTGAATGAACGATTTTTTGGTAAGCCTAATTATTAGGTACACAAATCTAAAATGTTTTCTTTAGGCTTGTCACGTTAAAAACCAGTCGCTTCTGCTTGGGCTTGTTTGTTGAGCCTCATGCCCGACAGAGTCAAGCTGCACAGTCATGCTAGACAGAATAGAGTCAAGCTGCTGATTTGTGTTCCTCCCTACCCCCCTCTTTCCCCACACTTTCTGGGGGGAGGGCGGAGGGAGAAATTCAGTGTATTTTAGTGTTGGACTTATAAAATTCATGGTAAATATGGCATGAGGCTCTGAGCCTCGACAGGTCATCCCTCGTTGACAATAATACTTGATTGCTCTTCGTTGCATGAGTGACGAAGTCTTCACAGAAAACAAACCAAGAAGTCCCCAAGCAGTAAGTTTTTGATGCAACATTGAATCGATTACATAAAAGCACATGTACATAAATATAAACGTTTATTATTTTAAACTTTTCATTAGTTTTTTTCTGATTGGAATCAAAATGTCGATTGCAATATGTCTAGTCACTGTCTGTCAATTATGAAATTAAAGAGAATTGGAGAGTTGTGCTGAAACTATCAGACTTCAGCCTGCAGACTTCGAATGTAAAAAGCGACTTCCTTCAATTCAATGGTACTGCTCTACAGCAACTCAGACAGGATATAATTATCAAAAGTAAAAAATATCAGCTTTGGCTTTAGCTGCTGCGTAAAATACTGCCCAAAGATCTTTTGAAATTATTTTTTACACAAAGAAAATTTGTTACTTTTCAAAAGAAATTTATCTTATCACTTCCAATGCAATAGGTATTTCTTTACCAGTGTTCTCGATAAAAAATTCTTATTCATAACTTGATGATAATGGTGATATTACGTCAAAGACAATTTCACTACAATTATAAACCATAATATCTTTCGACAAATTGCGCTTGAGCACATCAAAATGAAATTGATAGTCCAGGTAAAAGTATTCAAAACGAAACAACCTTCTGGAAGGTTCCTAAATAAGTGACACCTCCGTCAATATTTTAGAATAAACTTTCCACCTTTGAATAATTTTTCATTTTTGAAAATGCTTTATTATATCACTTTGGTATCACATTGAAGTTAATTTTCCTGTCACACGCTGTTAGTATGTTCATCTTTAATTGGACACTGTGGAATCAACTCGACAGAAATAACGCACTGAGAAAAAGTACTGTGTACGTTCACCTTTAACAGCACAATACACATACAAAGCTGCAACTGTCTGGCTGCAGTGAACAACAGTTGAACAGTCAGATGGACAGACAGAAAAGAGCGATGGATAAAACGGAAAAGTACGTGATTGGATGTACAAGGAAATATATCAAAAGGTCAGACGAAACACATTTGGGTATAAACCCTTTTGCGGCGGATCTATAAGCTTGGTGGGAGGACGGATCGATGCCATCGATGGAATCACGATCATTTATCAAATGCCAAAGGTTAACACATACTGCACAACTTTTGAGACTGACCTCTTTTTTTCTGCTTCAGTAGGAACAAAAAACAAGAATGGGAACCAACATCAAGTTGGCAAATGCCATCATCCCTACCTTCTTAGCCCTTGCACAGTACCATTGGTGGATGGCCAGACAGAGCTGCAAAGATCTCCTCATTTGGCCCGAGGATTTAGCAATCTACAGCAGAGCAGCTGTAGTAATAAAACCTACTGTCTGTTATGAGTGATATTTTAGCAGAGTGTGTCTGGAACTAAGCTGATTACAACATACTCGAGACACATTTGGACATGCAATGATTCCATTTACGCAAATTCTCACTCCTTTTTTAAATAACATCCTAGTTTCGATGTGAATTTGCTTTTTACTTTCAAAAGAAGCAATCATAATCTTTTTTCCATATAGGAAGTAAATTTAAAATTGTAGTAACTTAAAACTGTAAATTCTGTTGAATATGCAACTCGACAATAATTTAGTGAAATTACACAGGAATATAGCAATTTATTTCCACCGATTCAGTGCACAGCAGTTTTAAGTCTAATTCATTTTATTCATTCACGACAGATATGCCAGTTGCCATAAAGTTATCTAGTTAGCTATCTAGAACAGACCGCAAAAATGTAGTGAAAAAAGTTCAGTCCACTAAGAGGCCGTTTCTCTTCTTTATCTGGTTATGATTCTGATCAAATAAATGATTTATTTGGTAAGGTAAACCTGTGTGCTAGTGAAAAGAAACTGCAAGGATTTATTTGGTAAGATGCCATATCCAGATGTTGGTATTCATGACTGGAACTAAGCTGATTAAGAGGGCAGGGGAATGAAACGGGGTGGGACCTGGTCCTTAAATGGAACTCACCATAAAAGATACAATAGAAACAATACGCCTGTAATAAATATAACATGTCTCTAAACACGGGAACTTCAGATAATTAATAATTGAAAACGTTTTTGATTCGGTGTATTGCAGAATGTCATTGTGATCTCTGCCATACAATCCGCCCTAGCAAATAGAGCCAGACGTAATTAAAACCAGACTAAAAATCAATTCACTTTTGGACAATGCGCTAGATTTAAACTTCCTTCCTTTACCATTTGCATTAACAAACATAGGAAGTAGGAAAACTTTCTATCCCTTGCACAAATAAAGTCATTTTGCAAGCCAAAAAAAAACTTTAGAAAAAGACACTGCTTTTTATTAAGGGATTTGAAAAAGTCTGGGATTGTCAGAATTGTGCAGTCTTGTCTACAAGGGAATTCAGGTCAATAGTTACATTGCTTTCGGCTCCAAATAGAACCTGATTGATTCTGCAGCACTTTTATTCTATTTTAGATGGCAGTACAATGAATAAAATGATTTGAGGAGCAAATATTTGATATGTCTAGGATGCAGGGAAGAGTGGAAAAGTCCCTCGCAGAACTAATATTTATTAGCCTGACATAAATGGTTGGTGGAATATTGGTGGAAGCCGGTTTTCGACACTGCACACTCCAGACTCTGTCGTGTCACAAACTGGGGCTTTCTCCAAAAACCAAACTATTGTTTTCGAGTGGACCCTTACACGAAGCTGACTTTACTTTTCAGTCAGTGCCACTCAGTTGTTGTCTTTATAGGTCTTTTGACGTAATTTCGCGGAAAATCTTGTGACGGCATGATTTACTTTTGGTAATTAATTGCCACGGCAGCCTGGCTTTTCTCCTGAAATGAGGAACTGTTTGTAGGTCTGAGTTCTTCTACGCCTTTACGTTGTAGTGTTAATTACTACACTCGCCAACAGCAAAAGTCCATGTGAAAGACAATATGCAATGTACGTATCAACTGATGAAAGGTGAAATCAGGATATTCAGGATCAAAATTTAACTTATGCCCTTCAACAACTAAGAATCTTTAAACTGAATCGAACGGTACCATTGACATGGCACTGTACCGAACATAAGGGGCTCATCCCGTGATGCAGTTCATTTGTTTTCCGCGCATCAGACGGACTTTTATTTGCATGTACATTATACTTGTGTATTGGCAAAAGGACATTGTACTGCATTATGATTACAAGCTGATGTCATCATTCTCATGTACTTCAGCTGGTTCAATCTATCTAAGTATAATTCATAATGCATTGCCTATCACACACAATGACCTCAGGCATACAACCACAGACAGACATATATAATGTATGTCTGCGTATTTGCGGTTTGGTGCTGTTTAACCATTGAATACACAGCCAATATCAAGTACGGTTAACTTTAACCAAGAGCCATTTGATTGCGGGGGGATTGCTAATTTCTTTTTACACAGCAATGATGATGCGGTTTTCTTACAGTGGGAATGTATGCATAAAGAAAAAAACTCGTTTAATACGCACTCTACATCCTTCAAACATTTTGGAAATAATGTAAACGAACTAACTTAACCAGCAAATAAACAAGGGTGCTCAAGAAATCTTGCCAACTTATTTCAAACCAAATAAAAAAAATTATAAAAAATTTACTGGAGTGGTCGGTGTATCCCAAATGATGAATGCAAATCACGAAATATTATATAAATACACTATTTCGTGCCACGTCAGATTAGACTTTCTGAAGCCATGACAAAGAACGAGGAACCTAAACGTTAAAAGGCACTTGACGACTTGCCCTACCACAACCCAAAAAGTTAGCAAGTCTTCATTGTGCCAGCAAAAGAATAACACCAATAAGTACCAATTTGTACCGTCTTTAAAATGCTTCTTTTAAACATCCTTAGCACCACCAATTGTCGCCATAACTTGTAATGCTGCCTTGATGAGGATTAGTTTCTTCAGTTCCTTCGGTTTGAATTTAAATTTAGATTTGCAATATAATTTAATGACGATGATTTCATCATGTTTCTACCGTTAATTTATCAACAGTAATTGCTTGTTCGGTTTTTTTTCTTTTTTTTCGTACATGAAGTGTCCGATTCCTTTAATGACATATGTGCACTGTGACCATACGATATGACCATGATGTCACACAATGAGCTAATAACAAGGAATCGTCTTTCAGGAAATATACCATAAACGAAGCATGGCTGGGCTGACCTTGAATTTGATCCTCACAACGTTCCCGCTTAAAGTTGCCTGACTTCAACGCATTATTTCAAGTGTTGATTTCCTACTTATAGATACATGAAACCACTGACTGAAAAGGTAAGAAAGTACAATGGTCTAGAGGGTATTAACCTGGGAAGACAGGTACCATTGTAAAACTGTAGAGCGCTTGTTTGATTTGTGTATTGCGTAATGGCTGGAGAGGCTGCTGGTTTTTTATGGTTGTTGTTTTGTTATTGAGCTGAGATCTCAGACATGGTATCCTGTACGGATCAATACCTACTGTCTGGCTCTAACTCTACCATCAATAAGTAGCAAATTGTACATCAAACCGATTTCCCTTCAATGATAAGAATTCATATTGTCTTCAACTGCACACAATACAATAGTAATGACATGCATGTTACACATATTCGAATCAGACACACTGATAGGTGATACAAATTTTCTAACCCTAAAACTTTGAATTTTCCTGGACTCGTAGGCTCACAATTTCCTTTTCTTCAAATCCTGAATCTCATCTCTCTCATTATTTGATGTCTTTTTGTCCTTAAAAGTATTTCCCTCCCAATTTCCTTTAAATGCTTCTGGTCCCAACTGTGCAGAAAGCGTTTTCACGTGTGTTGAAAGCTTGGATATGTTTCCAACAGAGAAAAGTGATATATTTTTAATATTTTCACCAGTATTATTCGTGATATAATTGATTTAATCCAGGACTAATTTCTAACTGTTTACAGTCACGCTTGTGATGAAAATTTAAATCTGCATAATTTGCACAATTACCCGGGAACCTAGAGACTAGCTGTGCTAAACGTTAAGTCTTCGCTCACAGTCAGCAAATTATCCTGCACTAACCCTCTGATATCATAACCATACTGTTTCGCTTGATTCATTTAAAATACAGTCTTCCTAGAAATGTGTCTGCTTAAACATTTACCCTTCGGGGTTTAAACTGAAGTGATACCATAGATCTGTCCGTATTATTTGCAACCAACTTCATAATACGCTTGGTTGTAATGAGGCATCTTGTTTTGCGTATTGGATTTCCTAAAATATTATCTGGTAGGATAGCCTGTGTGTACTTGTACCATAATAGTACATATCATGTGTAGGAAGACTGTGTTACTCTTCTTTGTACACAATGCTGTCAAACTCTCAAAATTCAATTACATTTCAGATTTATACTGTTCAAAGTCATTGCTGTCAACTTTTCTTGATGCGAAAAGAGAAGGTTTAACAAGGGAGAACTTGTTCTTCAGATAGTCACCTTATTGATCTGTATTTTTCCCATGCATCTCATGTCAACTGCATAGATAAGGCTTCACCTGTGAAGACTACGGTTTTCGCAATTTGATTAACATCGATTAAAGGTGAGTATCTAGCAATCTAAATTGCACTTATTGAACCGCGTCGTATCAAGACGTTTGCGCACCTAAAATCCACAATTGATTCTTTCACACTTCTTTGCACAGGGAATCCCTCCAAAGTTGATTTTTTCACGGAGTTTAGATCATTACGCAACAATAGTAAAAAGTCTACGTGCTTTAAAGCCAAATAGAATGCTTATCATATTGGTAAATGTAGGTACAGAAAGGTCCTTCGGTAGTATGCAGGCATTTCCCGAAGCAAACAGCAGCTAAGCAGGACAATGAACTTTACGGAATTCTGCGCGAAAAACTGAAATATTGCATGTTCCAACATTGTAAATGTTGCTGCTCCGCTCATTAAAACCCATGTACGATCATAAAGTAAATTATACCTCTATGAGCACAAAAAAGTTAAAAGGCTGCATGCAATAATATTATCATATATTATGCTTCAATTTATTTAATGCTCAGCTGAGCAGAAGACGAAAATTATGCGAAATGTCCGCGGTTAGAAACTGTAGGAATTTACAGATCTACCGCTTCATAAATTATAATATTTTAGAATAACAGATTTTTCAAACGTCTAGTTCACATTTACCAGAAGCCTTCGCTAAATTACACAGACATGCATAATGCATAAGCCAATTTTTTCTCGGGTGTTTGGTGCAAATAGTTTACATGTAGAAACTTTTCTTTGTGATGTAATCAATCACGTTTTTGTTTGCTTGTTCATAATTAGCTACATTTGCACTAATTTGTATCAAGACGACAAGAAATTAACGGTTGAGCTTTGTTAATGTACGAGATCCTCCTACCTGCCAAGTTAATTCTTACACAAGTACATAAGGGCTAAACTGCAGAAATTTCAGCATCAAAAATTAACTTGGATACCTGTACTGACATTCATTGCGAACGAAAACAGTTTACCTTCCTTTGGGCAACCACCCACTTTGGGAAGAAAAGTGGTCGCCAATGGGGTGGTGGTCTTGCAAAGGAGGGTTATTTTGCGTGTAATTTAATGTGTTACACCTAAAGTCCGATGGCCTTGCAAAGAGAGGTCGGTTGTGCAAAAGAAGGTCCGTCCAAAGGAAGTTCCAATGTACTCTCATTGACTACGTTAGCAATGCGGGGATTCTCACAAGTTTAAACCCTGTCAACGGACAGACTTCGATTAGAGTATCCGCTAGAGTGCGTAGACTGCAGGCAGAGTTCCACCAGAGGCAGCAC
>JBCAUI010005206.1:0-10231 GCA_038406195.1 Haplosyllis anthogorgicola
TAAAGTGGGATGAATGGATGGCTAGTTTTTCAGGTGGACGACCACATAGTCTTATCGAATTTCATTCGATAGACAATGAAACAAAAGATTAATTTTCCAGACACGGCAATGGCACACCACGAGGTGCACTCATGCAAGACGATGATGAAGCATGGCGTACTTTATACTTTCTTGTTAGTTTTTATAGGAAAGTCAAAACGTAAAAATGATTTTATATGCGTTAGCGTATGTCTTTGTAAAAACAATAGCAATTATAACAAAATTATTTTTGGCGACACCCTAATTTGTTAGAACTAAAATACCTTACAGGCCAGGCATGCCATACAAAAAGGTGTCGCTCAAATAAAGTTCCATTGTACTTGGGGCAAGAATCTCTTTAGAAATTTATCCTGCTTGATAAATTATTTAAAATGTTATTAACATTGTAATTTAGAACGCAATATGTCTTATTTAGTGTGTAGACTTTGTTAGCTCTCGTCACATATGCGCTTTTTTTTCCGTTCTTATCGGTCAAGATCAAGCAATTCACTTTTTTTGTCACACAAACTTTTCCCATGCAAGAGTGATGTTGTTAGTGTGTGGTCATTTGCATATCTGTGTAAGTATTCTATGTGCATGCAGATACTAAAATATTCCACCACGAAGGCAACAGTACTCAAAATAGTTATCCGCCCAAATCAGACATTTTCCGCAGCGGAAAAGAACGGAAAACGAGACGAAAGGACGAACAGAGATTTATGTCAATCATTTTTATGTTAAGTGAAGACCTACCAGGGAAAACCATTACTGAAATCATTTTAAAAAACCCACGCAGCAAGACCCGCACAAAAAAACTCCTGGTTTATTGGACAAGAATCCGCTATCGAAATTCACATTGTAGTATCTTGGTCCTATATTTTCAGAACACAAGCGACGAAAACAACAAAGAGAGAGCCATGTTTATTGGACAAGGGTCAATCCGGGCCGGGTACGATAATGATATTTCTGTGTCCGGAAGACAAGGACATTATTACGAGAATTTATGTCCATAAATGTCCATTTGTTTCATACAGGTTTGCTCACCGCTTTCGCCACTGCTTGACTGTATTATATATAAAATTAAGATAACTGTTGTCTGTCCTGGTCATTTCGCAATGGCATTGGCAAATCCGTTATTCAGGTAGCTGAGTATTTACGTTAAAGTACAAGATTGGCAACAGCAAAGATGTCTTCAGATTTAGAGGACTGAAAGTATCGTTTTCATGGCTATATTTGTACATTGTCCTGTTTTATCTGGACGCACGTCATTTGTGGTCGGACCATGGTCCATTTTGGGTCTACTTATTTTGTACATCGTGCGACCCACCGCATGGGTTTTAGGCAGGGGTGGATCTCTCGCCTGCACTCTTCCCTTGAATGTGTTGCAGTGATCCACAGGGTAATGTCTGTTGCCACACCTGCATTTTCCACCATATTAGCAAGTACACAGCAGGTTCACCTTCCTCATTCAAACTGAGGAGGGCAGGCAGCAGTGGTTCTCAAACCCAGGCAGTCCGTACATTTCCACTCGTCAAGTGAGTGTGCTACCTGTCGGTGTACAGAGCTTCGTTTTGTGCAACAATAAAATACACTGATTAATTTTTTTTTGCAGAATAAACAAAGTGGCCAGAAATGCATTTTCCTCAATCCGGGGTAGGGAGGGGGGTATGAATCCCCCAAAAAACTCTAAAGGCTGCTCAGAAAACAACTGATCCATCTCGTCGATACAGAGAGCCTCAGCTCTCTATCGGGCAAGAGACTCAAAGATATAAATGTTTAGTGACAGGATAGGCAGAACTGTCGTTTGCAACTGTTACATTGGACTACATATTGAACATGGTTCTCAACGATTTGTGTTAACAGACGCTTTCGTCGGTAGATAAAAGGTTATAATGTAACGCCTAATGTATCCCCATCGATTCGTCTCCAATCTAAGCGACTACGTGCTCAATCTGCACAATGTTCAGGGTACTGAATCATTACGCCGTTTAAAATAAATGGTTTGATTTTTTTATTTTTGCTGGTCCAGGTTCCATTTGTGGAGCCACTGATTACCCCTGTCTTGGACTTCGTGTGACCTTTGCCATGGGTTTTAAAGCCTGGGTGGATCTCTCACTTGTACTCTTACTTGCTTGGGTGCGATGATCTCAAATGTCACATTTGGTGCTACACCTGCCTTTTCCAAGAGGGTGTACACTGTATGAGGGTATATAGGTGCATAAACCTGCAAAATATAAAGTCTGTACCATCAACTGTGTGTCCAGGAGTAAGGTTCAAAGAAAAAAACAAATATGGCTGTCAATTTAAGAATATATGTCACAGTGTCATAATTTTTGCTGTGCATAGAGGGGGGATATATGTGCATATGTGTACAAAATATGAAGTCTCTATGATCAATGGTGTGCTCAGGGTAACTGCACCACACGACAATGACGACGACAATGACAACAACGGACGACAGACAATTCATGATTCAAAAGGCTCTTTGGCAATTATGCCAAATGAGCCAAAAACCAGGAAATTTGAAAAATTGCTGAAATTCTTGCCAAAATCCAATTGTGTAATTTTTTTCGCTGATCGTCTCGGCGTTTGCTCATATGATATCTGTATAAATGTTTTCTTTGCATTCTGTTGAGATGTCTAATTCATATCTGTCAAGTGTTGGCAAATACGAAATTGCCACAAGTGAAGGCGAAACATGCGGGAAACATGCTGGTAAATAGAGAGAAGTGCGTGTTCACAAAATGATGTCAATGTCAGTATTTGTACAGCTCTCCGATTGTCTAACCTCGTAATGAAGAAACATCCCAAGAATGATTTGTACCATTAGTGGTGTAGTGTACAAAGTAAAAAAAGGTGGTCGGTGTCGACAGATTGGTTGTGAAATGCAAAATGATACGCAGGTCGGTTTACAGTCAGAGGTACCACTTTTCCGGTTTTAACCAGAATTTTGGTTTTTGGACTTAAGAAATTGTACTTTCCAGGTTTTATTTCTTTCTGTTATTGATCAATGTGGGGTGCTTTTGGCAAAAAATGTTCAGAAAATCGACAATTTTTTTTTGAAATTTGGTACAGTCAGGCTTTACTTGATACAATGGCATGTGGAAAAGTTGCTACCAGAGCAACAAGTAACTGAGTGATGAGCGAATCGACGGAATCCAAACACGTGGCGATGTACCAAATGCGTGCAGATTATGACGTCATTTGATTCGGCGTCATGGCAACAAGCTTTTTCATGTAAGACAACTATTACTCTCCCAGTGACCATTTAATTATTGCTGAAAAAGATTGCCAGACTGACAGAATTTATTTCCTTTCGTCGCAGTGCAATGGATTCACAAGAGCCGTTTCAAACCCGATGATAAAAACTCCAACATCGAAAGCCACGGCTTGACAGCTGTAAATAACTATCTCAGGTTCTCAATACTGAGGTTAATGGATTATTATTGATGTTTATTTCCTTCCAGAAAAAATAATGTGAAACATTTATCAGTATTTATGAAGCATCACAACAAGTAATCATCGGTTAAATTCAACTACTTATCAACCGTATTGACCCAGGTTATGCGCAGAGGGCTGGAGTCCACCCATCCGTAACATTTAGTACAAAGAACCAACGTTTGAAAGGCTTTCTTATTTAATTGTTTGGATTACATTACCCGTAGCACTTTGAGAACGGGATTAAAAAAACATACATGGCAGATGAAACACGTTCTGTCAAAAGTGGATCTGTTGGGAATGGATCGAATAAAATCTTAATTTTTTTATATTTATGAACAGTTTGGCTTTTAGGGACCTATTCAACTTTTATTTTATTTTTTTCCGATCGCCGCACTTTGAAAATCCTGTCAGTGCAACGTAATCCAAATAATTAAAATAAAAGGCCTCATCAATTTAACGTTTTGTGGTGAATAAGTATTTCGATAAAACTTGCTCAAGGTCACACAAAACGTGATAGTTGAGTTCTTCTCACATTGCAACAGAAAACTAACCTTCCGCAAGGTTAACGAACCTTATTGATTAACATGAGTTGGCAACTTCTCTTCGGAAAACACCATGAGTATGCAAGCTCTCTGCTGAAAAAACACCTAGGCTGGCAAGTTCTTCTTTGAGAACAACGTGTGTCGTTCTAACACGTTAAACTATTGCAAACTATGAAAATACACGTACACTAAATACACGTTTTTCTTGATTTTATCCCCTGAAATGTCTTTCATTTTGAGAATAATACCGTATAACGTTGTGTCTTCCACTCACACAAATGCACAGCATAACTTTCTACTATACCGAAAAATAAAGAGTGCAGGTAAGAGATCCACCCTGGCTTTAAAACCGATGGCTAACAGGCCCTGGGAACTATGTTAGGGATCTGTTGCGTGTTAGTGAATTATCTCCAGTTTGTTAGTGAATTGTTGCTGTCTCCATTGACATCAATGTTAGAGTTTTGTGCATATTTTATCACTTTGAAACACCTTAATTTCATTATCTAGAAAGTACTTTGAACGAAAAATATGTACAATAGTAAAGTGAACAGTTCCAGATCCAGTTAAACTAATTTTTATTTCAAAATTCCTTGTATAACACAGGAAACTGGCATGAAAATGGCTAGTTTAACTGGATCTGGGACTATTTATGATCCAATTCAGCCATAATCTATATCAAAATACCTTCTAAATGCTGAGATAAAAGCGTTTCAAAGTGATAAAATATGCCCAAAATTTACTATTGGTGTCAATGGAGAGAGTAACAATTCACTAACAAACTGGAGATAATTCACTAATACGCACAAATCCGTAACATAGTTCCCAGGGCCTGGCTAAGGTCACAAAAAGGAGGAAATCAGTGACCCCATAAACTGACCCTGGTCCAAAAAATAATGTGCAGACGAACGTTTTATCCTGTCTAGGACTCCACAGATTATTGAGAACCACCCAGTTACTGCAACTTAAAAGACAATCTTGCATTACAACATGAATAAAATATAAACTCTTGACAATACAAACAGGGAGACAGCCACCATCAAGTGGAAATCAATCGCCAAAAGTTAACTTCAACGTTATAGCGTTTCCTTCTGCCAAATATAATGGGACAGTACAGAGTGAGGCATAGAATGCAGACAATTGGCCACTTAAGCCTTGCATCAGGAATCTCCAAATCAAATTTCACAGAATGGATCTGTTAGACGGGAGGAAAAAAAGACACCGTTTGTAGATCAGTCCAATGTCTCTTCAAAAATACAGAGAACTTTGATAAAAACAGAAAACTAAGAGACGTAGTGGGGGACCATCACATGTAGTTATTGGTAAAACCTCGCGGAATGAATATGTTAACAAGTCACTTCTGTTTAACTTTCCCTCGGTCACTTTTGGAGCCGTTTTTGTGAAACGTCTGAGGTTTGAAATTAATTATTTTAGTTTATTTTTTATGACACTAAAGTGCCCACTTTTCTGGGACTGTCATTGGTTCAGACACATTTTATTCTTGTCAACAAAACCGTTTATTTGGGATTTGACATGATTTTAGCCTCTCTAATTGGATAAATACAAACTTCCCCAAATAAACAGTTTTATTTGGGATCCCAAATAAACTCAAAGGAAAATCAAGATGTAACAGATTCTCTGATTGGCTGGTGCAAAATTTACCAGCCAATCAGAAGGTGTGTAGCTATGAGCCTATGACATCATAAGGATTTCCCAAGGGATTCCCCTATTGTTTACAATTTACAAAATTAAATCATGTACTTTATTTTCTTATTTTTAAATTAATTTTCATATATAATGAACATATTATTATGAGTTTTAATCAGGAATAAACAGTTTTACCCCCTTCAGGATAAACTTTGTGTGGCCCTGAAGGAAATAAACACAAAGTTTATCCTGAAGGGGCTAAAACAGTTTATTCCTTCATAAAACTCATGATAATGTCAAACTCATCAAACCAGGATGTGTATTTCATGACAACAGTGTAAATATGGCTCGGACTGAACAAAGAGGACTAGCAAACAGTGAATAATGATTTACTCACTCTGTCATTTATTTATATAGCTCACTAATATGAAACAGCAATCAATTGTCATAAGGAAAAACCCTAAAATGGTAAGTTACAAATATTAAAGTAGACAGTCAACCTGCAGATTGTTGAAAGATGTGCAATTATACTAAACCACTGCTTTTATGATATCTTTAATAATAAATCTGTTGAATCTACTACATGTACTGGTATTTCATACGAGATAGACCCCCCTAGTCATAAGACCATGGTCTTTTAGGTGTAAACATTTCACAAGTATAAGACCATGGTCTAATAAAGTGAAAGTTTTCTATGCAGCATCAACAGAGGCTCAGCACTGTCATGGTGCATATGTAATTATTGTTTACAGAGACTCAAAACTATTACAATGACAACTCTATACTGTTTCTTCAGTGAAATAAATACAAATATGGAAAAACTAACATCAAGATTATGTTACAAAGCTACTACAAGAGTGAAATATTTGGCATCTTTTCAACCATTGTCACAATTGTAAGACCATGGTCTTATAAGCTAATTTTTTTTGATAATTTAGGCCATTTCACACCTATAAGACCTGGTCTATCTCGCGTGTAATACCAGTACTGAGGTTCAACTAACTAGAATTATTTAATTGGACAGCTAAACTAATTGTATTTACCTGAGGCAACTAGAATAGAGTTGTTATTCCTTCAATAGTCAAATTCCTTCTGAATACGCACCTTGTGTGCACTCTGTTTTATATGGTTTTAATATGAGCTGCATATATGACGTCACTGCAGAATGTTATACTATGCTATTTGGCAGAATAACATGAATGACTACTGCATTAAAGAGTGATCATTTATTATCAAATTATCACATTAATGTGAGTTTATTGATGGCTAAATCCACTGTCATTTATAATTCGTTTATGTACAGCACATGCGTGTTTATTTACAACTTACAGCATAGTAGCCCATAGTGGGGCCCAATGTTGGCAACCCATATCTTTGGTTCAGATTTACATTTTTTCCAATTTTTGATTTGAAATAAATCTTAATTACCAACAGCTAAAACATCCTAAAATTGTCATGTTTTATCATGTTTCCAAAATATTTATTCTACACTGACACAAAATGACCTACTTTTTTAAAATGCCTTTCACACATTTGTAAACAAATGTTGCATACTCAAAGCCCCAAAGTTAACAGTAGTTTCATCCCAATGAACTTGTGAAAACATTTTGAAACTTGCATCTAGGACCTGCTGCCATCTTGAGCAGCATTAAATTTAATACTATTGTGACATATGTCAACATTGGTCTAGGACAGTACACATAAAAAATGGTCTGGTGTATGAGAGGTTAATAAAATAATTATTACAAATCAAAATATCTATTTTTCAAAAATTTTGCAGGGCCCTGGTATAGGGCACAGGTTCCTACCCTGGGGCCCAGGGGTTCCTATGGTGGGGCTCTTTCAAGATTTTCAATTTTACACCCATTTATATTTGCTAAAAATTAGACATCCATCCCAGAAGGTCAACTTGGCAGAATGAAAATTACAGGTGTCAGCACCATACACAACATCATTTCTTTTGAAATTATAAAATACATGCAAAACAAAAAAAAAATGGAAGATTTTCAAAGGAAACTATAGTAAAATGCATTTACAGGAGTCTCTCTTGAGACTTAATACAGAAATGTAACATCAAATTCAAGGAGTTGAAATTACATAGTTGTATTATCCAGTGAATTTTATAATCCTAGTTTTTCAGGTGGTTTTTCACCTTGTGTCAGCTTTCATAAGTCAGTACATTTTCCAAATAGAATATTGCAAATATTGTCACTGGGTAAACTCTTTGATCTGTGCTTTGAGTCTATTAATAGTTCATTCTACCCAGGCTTAAAATTGATTAAATTTCCTGAAATAAAGATGCTTCTTAAAGAAAAACTACAACATTAATGGCAGTATTCCTGCATCAATGTTGAATATTATTAGACAAGTCTTTGTTTAGAAAAGATCAAAAGGAGTTGTGCCCAAATTCCATGTAGACATGTTGGAGGACTGGGAATATAGGTTCCATTCATTTTAACTGCTTACAAAATAATTTAGAAAAATTAGTATGTACCACTTATGAAGTATCTAGGCATTAAGCATTTCAAGCTTTGTCACCTATGCCTTACCACTTATAAATCTAAGCTATTAGGGGCCTTCACCACCCTACCTGATCTAGTTTTGATGATGGTGGGGTCTTGTGGAGCTGAATTACCCTGCCAAGGAGGAACTACATTTTTATTTTTCCTTACTGGAATTTTGGACTTTGTTGTTAAAGGCTTTACATGAATCTCATTTCTAGAGATTTCACATCCTGTTTCTGCTTTAATGCAGTATTTTCTTTCATGTTCTTTTCCAACAACAACACCTTCTGACCACTTGGGATATTTTTTAGAATCTGGGTCATGCATGTAGTGAATTTTGTCACCAGATTTAATTCCAACTTTTGGATTTTCAGCAAAGTCTGCACCCTTCTTTTGACCAACTAGTACATCCCTGACATTACCATTGAATTTACCAATGCTGGGAAGGTCAGTGTGATACAATCTTGAATTCAAGATCTCTGCTGGTGATCTTTGGACTTCACTATTTATTGGTGTGTTGTTCTACATTATTAATGACTTGTGAAAATTATTCTCTGATTTTCTAAGCAGTGATTTGATCATCCGAATATTTCACTATGTGAGACCATTTCCTTGATGATGATATGCACTTGTGAATGTATTACAATGGACCATTGGTGACAAAATTTCTTGAACTCGCTACTTTTGTATGAAGGACCATTGTCTGACACAATTTCAGTAACTGGTCCTAGCAGAGTAAACATTCTGGACAAATGATCAATGATGTTTTTTGTCATCTCAGACTCAATTTCTTCAACACACACGAATCATGAGTAGTAGTTAACAACTAATTGGTACATCTTTCCCTCATTGTGGAACACATCAACTCCTATCTTTTGCCAAGCTGAACTTGGAATTTCACTGGGTACCAATTTTTTAGATCTTGCCTTTGCACACTGATTTTTCTGACAAGTATCGCATGTTGCAACAATCTGTTCAATTTGGTCATTAATAACAGGCCAATACACTGAATGTCGAGCCCTAAGTTGGCATTTCACTACACCCAGATGACAATTGTCACCATGTATCTTATTGAGAATGCTGGATTGTAATTTTTCTGGGATCACAATGCCCTCCACCACACTCAATTCATCTCAATAATTCCAGTATTTGTGGATGGTGCTTGGTACTTCATGCTGTTTTTCAGGCCACCCAGAAATAATGAACCATGTTAAAATTTGTAACTCTGGGTCACTTTTAGTTCCTAGCTGCATCTCCTTAATTTTTTCCTCACTTGCATTTAAACACATGGATGCTACTGTGATTTTATCCAGACCAGATAAGTTTTCCACTGTACTGGGATCAGTGTGTACATTGTGAGACAGATGGTCAGCAAAAATCATACTTGTACTGAATTTCAAAAGAGTAACACTGTGCTTTTAAAAATCAGGCTTGTACTGAATTTCAAAAGAGTAACACTGTGCTTTTAGTAGCATCCTTTGGAGTCTTGGTGGTGAACTTGCCAAGTCCTTCTTCACAATAGCACTTAGGGGCTTATGGTCTAACAACACAATGGTGTAATGTCTGTACATGTAATAATTGAACTTTTCTGGGGCATAGACCACAGCTAACATCTCTCTTTCAATATTTGCATACCTGCTCTCTGCACAAGTTCTCAGCACCATCATCACTGCTTGGTTGG
The DNA here is from genome assembly GCA_038406195.1 of Haplosyllis anthogorgicola. NCBI lineage: Eukaryota > Metazoa > Annelida > Polychaeta > Phyllodocida > Syllidae > Haplosyllis > Haplosyllis anthogorgicola. The sequence continues at coordinate 9,831 of JBCAUI010005206.1, forward strand.
AACAAAGCACAACTGAGACCCTTCATACTAGCATCAACTTTGATGTACAAGGATTTTGCAGGCTCATAGTATTTTAGTAATGCATTATTACCACCACACAATTCTCTTTTAATAGCATTGAATGATTTTGTGTGGCAGGGAAGCCAGACATATTTGACACCCTTCTTTATCAAGTTGCATGATGGATTAGTCAACTTTGTGATGTTGGGCAAAAATCGCGATAAATAATTCACGATACCCAGAAAGGACTGTAACTTTTTAACAGTATCTCGGGTGGGCAATTCCTGTAAATCTTTGATCTTTTTAGGATCTGGCTCAATCCCATGTTGCCCTAATATCATTCCAGAGAAAGGGATCTTGGTACATTTAAAAATGCACTTTTCAGGGTTAAACCTGAGTCT
>JBCAUI010005217.1:0-10229 GCA_038406195.1 Haplosyllis anthogorgicola
TCCCTCATGTTGTTTCAATACAAATTGTGAAGATGACCCGTTACTATCTATTTGAAATAAAAAGCCACTTTGCGACATTATCTTATTCCACAGTTTCGTAGTTGGTGAGATATTGTCGGGAGAAAACAGAGAGGCAATAGTCGAGAATATTCACACTAAACTACAGGAAGTAGGACAGAAGGTGAAAGATGGGGAAATTCCCGTTGAACTATACCAGATCACAAAGGTAAGAGATGTTGAGTTGAATCGGTGGAGTGTAAATCTCATAAGAACTAGCGCTGGCTCCACATCTGATGCAATGTCAGTGCAATCCTGTCCTTCCTAAAAGGGTTGATATCAATTATACACCATGGTACAGTGAGAAGTTTAAACATTTATTGTGCGTTTTCATTGTAGCAACTGACAAAGAATCCTGAAGATTACCCGGACAAGAAGAGTTTACCGCATGTTCAAGTGGCTCTTCGTTTGAACAGTAAGGGTGGTAGGAAACTGCGTGGTGGAGATATTGTGTACTATGTTGTGTGTGAGGATGGATCCAACCTCAGTCCCAGCCAGAGAGCTTACCATCCTGATGAACTAGCCAAAAGTGACAACCTCAAGATTGGTAAGAAACAACTTGCTTTATTTGCCCCTTCATTTGTGAAAGTTATTTATAGCTTTATATACAGAACCAACCAAATTCATGCTTCAATATAAATGAAATTTCTGAATTAGTTCATGAAAAGTTAACTACCAAGACGTTTGAATATTGCAGATACCAAGTACTACCTGACGAATCAAGTTCATCCTGTCGTATCGCGACTGTGTGATCCTATTGATGGTACCGATTCGGCACATATAGCTGAGTGCCTAGGTAAGTCTAACATCTAACGATCTTTATTTGTGCCCTTCAATAAATATGACGTATTTATTATCAAAGTATAGTTTGTACCAAAGAGGGATTTTTGGCTCATTTGGCATAGTTGCCAAAGAGCCTTTAGAATCATGAATTGTCCGTCATCGTCGTCGTTGTCCTGCATTGTTGGCATTGGTGTTGTCTGTGCACACTCACCCTGAGCACACTATTGATCATAGAGACTTCATATCTTACATACATATGCACCTATGTCCTATCTCAAAGCCTGACGAAAATTATGTTGCTGTGACCATTATCCTCAAATTGGCAGCCATATTTGTTTTTTTCTTTGAACTTTTATCTTGGACATACAATTGATGATACAAACTTCATATTTGGCAGCCTTACGCATCTATATACCCTCTTTATTTCCTGAAAAAATAATATTGATACCTCCAGTATTTGCAGTTTGGCAGCCATATTTGTGTTTTTTCATGGGTCACATATTTGGGAGTTGATCTTAGACACTTTATATGTATCCATGTGATATTGTAACCTGTATGTTGTCTTAGTTTAAGATAATGCCAAATGAGTTTTTTATTTCCTGAAAACAAGTATAGGTTGGCAGTACAGCCGTGGCAGATGTCTTGACTTGTTAATATGATTGCAGCTGTCATATTTTTATTTCTAAAGGGCTGGACCCATCAGGGTTTAGACAAGCTTTGTCTATGAGAGAAGCGGACGAAGAGGATGCTTTGCTTGGCGGCAACCAGATCTCAGATGAAGAGAAATACAAGGATTGCGATCGTTTCAAGTTTAACTGTCCGACGTGCTGCAAAGAAATCATCTTTGACAACGCTTTGACTGGTGCTGTAAGTGCTCAACGTTAGATTTATTTACATTTTGAGCATTTCCGTGTTGAAATATTTTGAAAATAATATTCACTTTGCCTTATTATTTGATAGGAAATTTTTTCCCCTCCTTCCCTTCTCGATCAAGGTGTCACATTTAAGTGAGGTCAGGTTATATGGACCTATTTTTTCTGTGGCATTGTGGTTACATGGGAATGCAATATTTAAGACATTGTTTTCTTTCAAAGGGAATGTCAGTCGAATGCAGCATAGCGAAGTGTACCAATCCAGAGTGTAAAGCAGCACCGTACGAGAGCTTACCCACCATCATGAACAAACTAACTTTTGTCGTCAGAAACCATATCAAGAAATATTATCAGGTAAATGTAAAAAAAGTAGTTGGAACCTTTTTTTCTTCAAGAAATTTACAGTGTAAATTGGGATTTATTAAAGTATCTCGTCATGTTTTCTGCAGGGAACTATGAAATGTGACGATTCAGCATGTGGTGCCGAGACGAAAAAATTACCGTTGATGTTCTTCCGTGGACATCCCGTTTGTCACGCATGTCAGAGAGGAACCATGACTGTGCAGGTAAATAAAACAATACTGGTGTTGGCTGCCTTGTTTGTAGTTTGTATGCTGAACCGTCGGGGATTGCCTTGAGCTTTCAATAGTACTGGTTCATGTTGAACCAGTACCTTTCAATTTTCATTTGTCCAGATCCGATTGAAGTGACCCTATTTATTTTTAGAATTCAGACATTATTTGGTAGTTGATCCGGACAGGTGAAACATACTTGACTGGTTGTCGAGGGCTAACAGACTCCCCCTAAGGTAAACCCTGCTGAACTCCCTAAGTCTGTGAATGGTTATTTGAAGTAGAACACAGCACAGACTCGGTCAGACTCAAGAATTGCCTCAGATGGACCATTACTGTTAATGTGTTTCATTGCAAGGACATTGAATTCACCAAAATAACGTTATTTAGCTGAATGCCTACAATGTTTTAATTAATAATCGATAGAGCGGTCATCGTGCACCAGCTATCTCGTAGAGATACTTACAATTCGTCTTAAGATTGCCATGTTTATGTTCAATTGCCTCGGTTCGCTCTAGATCAGAACGTGGTGTCAAAAGAGATTGTTTTTGTTATTTCCTAATTAGAGCTCATACATAACATATGGTGGTAATGATCGAGTTAATAGCAGCGCTACAGTAGTTACCTATGTATGGGAGGCATTTAGCAGTGGGAGGTCCCCGGAGCCTCTGTGTCCACTTTACACTGCTCCGAACTAATTACATTAGTGTAACACCTGTTCTGAATGACTTCTGTCAGTGCCTGGCCGGTGTCATCACCGACACTGTTATCGCCGAGAAAGAAAACCCACGCGTTTAAAATAAAAGATATTTCTTGGTGCAGATCTAATCTATCGCTGCAAAACCTTCCTGTGGTTAAACATAGAAAGTTCATATTTTACATGTTCCAAAGACCTTCATAATATGGTTGTAGTCTACAACTCTGCGAATAGGCTCATTGCAAGCACCTAATCTTATTTGAAAGCCGAATGCAATTCTAATCTGCCGTCAATATTTTTAATTTGGTAGTCATATTTGAATTTGTGTTGTTTTTGTTGTACAGTGGGGCCCAGTTACTTAGAGCTTAATTGCTTCGAGTTTTTGATAATCTCGTGTCAATTTTTCTGGATAAAAATCTGAATGTAAAAGACATTACAAATGGCTTCTTCGAGTTTCCGTCTACCTCGAGCTTTTTTAATCAGGGTTTTCAAGCTCAAAGTAACCGGGACCAACAGTATCTTTGTTGTACTTTTGTCTCCTAAAGAAAAAGCATTTAAAAAAAGAAGCTCAATTCGTATTGCTGGAAATTTTGGCGTATTAGGTTTTGGGAAGAGGGTGCCCCTCCTGTGGTATCAGTAACAGTATCCAAATAATTAGCCATAAAACAGTTTGAGTTTTAGATATAATATCACCTGTTGCAACTTCAATCTGCTACTCTTTTGAGTTCTCTCTAAATTATTGCCAAATATTTACTTAGTTCGGTGCAGCAGGTGTTGTGAGTTGCCGCAACTCATTTGTTACAGTCTCAATCGGCCAAAGAGTAAAAAATAAATGGTAATACTAATTAACCGAGGAAAATCTTACACCTTTTACGGATAATTTTCTGGAGATGATGTAACCTGTGAAGTGTGCCCGGCCACTAATGAGCTTGTTACGCAGTATTTTAATTTCCAATTTCGGGAAATAAATTTGAGATTCTCTTGGCACGCTCCGATTGTTGAACTACATTAGGTAAACTTCACCATGCCCCGAAGTACGTTGTGATACTTTCTTCATTTAAAGTTTCTATGCATTTTTGATACCAGTTAAAATAATGGTTCATCATTTCCTTGATGTTACGTTATGTATAATTAATGAGTAATATAAATTGTACCCATTTACCTCCATGTCCTGAAATAGATAAAGCGAAGCGAAATTTTTGGGTGGATCTCATTTTTTCGCGTTATGTGGACAGATTAAAATTTACTGCATAACCTTAGTTGGTCACACGTGAATCGAGCCGAAATTTACACTTGAAAATCTAAACTTTTCAAGTAATCTCTCCCCATAATTCCTCCCCTCCTGCCAAATAAAATTGAATGAAAGAACATAATTTCTTTTAAAGGACATTAAGTTCAAAACAGATGGCCTGCCCTAAACAGATTTTGCTTCATAATTGTGATAATTGTTCCTTTTACAGTACACGGATTCTGCGCTGTATACCCAGCTGTGCTTCTATCAGTATATATTTGACTTGGATAAAGCTGTCGGCAACATCACTGATGTGACCGAAAAAGGTAAGAGCGACCCAAAGACGTTTTATTCCACGCCTGTTATCCGCATAAGGTTTGTTTTTAAAGTAATGAGTATTGTAGAAAAGTAACATATTTGGAAGATTACACACACGTGTAAAAATTCAAATTTCTAACAGTTTTGCCAGTAAGATCTGTTCCAAGAAATTTTAAAACAGCTGTAATTGTGTTTTTTTCCAAATATGTGATAATATGCGGTAAACAAATTCAAAGTTCCACCACCCTGTGCTATAACGGTAAATACTCTTGTCTTCTTTTTCAGAAAATGCTCGTCGAATTTCGCGTGAGTACAAAGAAGCGTATAAAGTTGTTAAATGTCACCTTGATAAGGTAATAAGACAGAGTGCTTATTCTGAAGTCAACCTTACGCGGCTGTTCCACGGGTTATTCTCCCTTAAAGGCTGAAAATTGAAATATCGAAGTGACAGATCCAGTGGCGGATCAAAGGCTGAGCGCTTCCCCCAAAGCCCTTTCTTTCATTTACATATTGTTTGGTTGTTTCTATTTTTTTAAACATTTTTTTTTGGGGGGGGGGGGGGTAGTCTAACAGCCCCTCAATGTTTTTCCACTGTAAAAGTCTGGATCCGCCACTGAATTCTGAACGTTATCCTAGAGCCCGGATAAAATTAATTTATTGTAAAAGAAAAACAAATTGTGCTGTAAATAGTTAAATGTATAAAGACGGTTAAAGAAAGAAACCATGAGGTGTTCGCAGATTCACACTGCCAATAAAAAGTGTTCAGTTGAAATAGATGCACGGAAAGATGGACCAGTATCATTCTAATGCACAACTTGCAAATTGGACGTCCATAACTTGGATAACCGACATGCACAGTTTTATGTATGGTGTATATTATTTAAATTTGATCCTTACAATTTTTGTGAATGGTGTACACACAGTTTATCCTTTTTATTTCTCATTTTTCATTATTATACAGCTCATATACACAACTTTCATAATTGTAAAAAAATGCATGACCAATTTCTATGTGTAAAGAATTTGCATGATAATTTATCTGTTCATGTTGAACATACTTGCATAAAAACTATAAAAAAAACCTAACTTTTGCGTCCACAATACCGTATATCTGCAGAACAAATAATTATATTCACAGATAATTATCTAATAAACAAATAATTATATTCACAGATAATTTTCTAATAAATAATAGTAAAAATCTATATTTTTGGTGTTGTTGGTTCTAAACGAAATCAGTTGGTGCGAACAGTAAAATTGGCAATTTTCAACTACCCATTCTGGAAGCAAAATATGGTTGTTCATTACAGTTGGCCACAGAATAGTACGTTTACTGTAAGACATCCTAATTTCTCGACCCATTTTTGATGGATGGTCTTATACTCTAACTCTCTTGTATGAACCGAAGCATTTGTGGCTGAGAAAATTTGAAGTCAGGTCGAATAATGACATACAGAATGAATGCACAGTAAAACTTATTTCCGACAATGTTCACCATGCAGCAGTACCATGTAACCGGTTATCTAAAAGAACACATTGGTATTTTTATAATAAGTGTGAAGTTATTTTGAATTGTGGTATTTTCCACTGATGATGTAACAGACCCGTGTGCAATTCGGTTGTTTATTATTTTAAGAGTAGAAGATAATTTAAAGAGAGGGGAAGGAGATTGAGTACGGAATATGCATGTGAAAGACATTCATGGCATTAGACAGTGGTAAGATTTTTAGAAAGGCACAAATGACTAGTCTTCGCAAAAGAAAGTTTTAAACGCAAGCTGAAAAAGAATGCTTTGTTCTATTGTACTTATATTTTTACTTGGATATAATTGATGTCCTTCTGACGTTAGTTTATGATTGAGTTGAAATACAGAGAACCAGAGCAATCAGTCTTTCACTTTAGAAGAAGGAGAGTTGTATCTGAAAAGCACCTTGCCCGACAATTAATCTTGTGTTAATTTCCTTTTCTTACCTCGCACTAATGCCGCGTGAATTAACCCCATTTCCTGAATTTATCTTAAAATTATATCGTAAATAAGTCATCACTTGGAGGTAGTGTGTGCCGTCCTGCTTGTCGATTGAGGGACACCTTTGAAGCTTGCGTCTGAGCACCGCTTTCCTCTAAATTAAATATCCGTTCCGTAATGAGATCATATGAATTTTTCACACAGAAAGGAAAAGCACAGTAATTGAATGGCCCTAGACAAGTAAAAAACTGCCTAAATTTTTAATGTTTAGCCAGCAGGTTTCTCAAACAAAAGCCAATGGGGAATTCGTTTATTTCTCGAGTAGCTATTGGATCCTTTTGAGGCGCACTGTGCAAATGTTCTCTGCAAATGTTTTGTATTAAGGGAGGAAATTAAATTGAAATTATGAGAATTTCCTCAATTAAAACTGTTATCTTTTGAGTGAGGGTTTTTGGACAGACCAGGTGTTTGCAAAGCAGCAGCCCAAATTTTCTACACAAAGAGTCAAGAAAGAAATAAAAATATCTTGCGTGCGGCTGATAATTTTACACTTCTATGTGGACTTGATTGCTTTAAGGAGGCTTTTGTTATCCTCAAGCATAAGGTTTGATGTGTATTTTCTGATTTTCAATTATTGAGCTCATGATTGCTCACACCTTTCAATAATTAATTTCAGTTAGATTCAATTAATGCTCAATTATAAGTGGAGCTTTGCTCACACAGATTCCTGAATACCGCATAATTATGTCCAATTTTGCCAGGCTTTGTGCCTATTCACAACTCTGCTTACCGATAGAACTCAAACCAATTAGAGAAAAACTACAAAAGTAAATTTACTTAATTGCTGGTGTATTTGACCAATTAAAATGCAATTGCATGAAATAGTTGTGCTTGAGCACCAGTATTTGCCTTGCAGAGAAGTAAGCCTGTATGACTGTCTGCAACTTTGCTAATTTGACAGTTTCATACTTGAACATTTATCCGAAAAAGTCTTCCAATATAAGGCAGATTGCATACTGAGCGAGAAATAACATCTATATGGAGACAGAAAGAGAAAAATAAAGCCAATGTGAATTGTTTAAAATACATTAAAATTTATAATTCCCAAAGATATATAACGATGACCACTAGTTATGTTTTTTCGTCTCATTACTGAAGAAATTACACGTTCATTTCAATGATTAACATTAGTTCACAATACATTATGATGTGGCAGACAATATTTATTGGTTATTCGATTTTAATTTGAAAGTATTTAGGCTTAATTTTTGTCCCAAAGAGAGTTAGGTGTTAGTCTGAAGTGCCAAGGATTAAACTACCAAATTTCATTCATTTAAATTCTTCAGTTTAAAACGGCACTTTGCGTTGAAAATTGTATAACAAAACTGCATCTTTGAACTAAATGAGACAGTTCTCCCTTTCAGTAACACAGGTAAATTTATTGCGAAAAAAGATGAAGTAATAACTTATTTGGCCGATAACCTTTACTATTGATCCGATTCATGAGAAATAAGATTGCGATATCAATTGCAGATTTGTACAATTCGGAAAGGAACGTGAACGTTATTTTATCGTCTGTACCTAAAGAGTAATCTTTCAAATGATATCAAATTTTATAATATCCTATTCAGTTATTTATTCTTCTTTTATTGAAGAAGAAAGGTCAGGTGTATCAGGAATTTTAAATTGTTTGATTTGCCATTTGTTTTTGTGAATTGTTAAAGCTCGTTTAAATTTAGATAAATGTGACCAAGCATTTTAAATATCAAACCGCCATTATCAAGTATGTACAATTCTTAAAACAAAACATTTTCAGTGGGAAAAAATTCCTTTTCTTTTACATTTAAACAGCATATAACTGATTCGTCATGTTCGGAATCCTACTTAAAGTAAATTATATACACGAACATCACTAAAAGCTTTTTGATCAGATGCTCCAAACTAAATTATAGATTATTATTCTCTTTGGTAAATCGTAACAGATACACATTCAATAACAAAAGATGACTAAAACAAGTTCCTCTCCCAAGACAAAGATAAATAGTCAATTTAAAAGAACTTAAAAAGCACATTCGGTACAATTTGTCGGATTCATAGTGTACACACACATGGTGTATCTGTTGTTGACATTTAACAGTTGGAATTGTGCTTGAGTCTTGTTAAGAAGTCAGTACACGATACCGTTGGGTTTTCCGCCTAGTTGTAACTTCATTTCATACTCACGAGCACGCATGCGTAAGGCGGCAATGCTTGACGACCTCCTATCTCTCTCCACCAGAGGGGGTGCTGCACCACCAGAGGGAGGAGGAGTAACAGTTGTAGGGGACACCACTTCCGGTGAATCCTGCGCTGAGGGAATGATGTCCTTGACCTTGCTAGCTGGACCTGTAGATGGGTTGCTCATGCTGGCTAATAAATGTTGGAACGATCCCCCGGGTAACTGCCCTGGTAAGGAACCAGGGAACGGGGCTAAAGCTCCGATGGGCGGGAGGTGACTGAAGGGGTTGAAGCCCGAAGGAGAGCACCCTCCCGCCCCGCCTGCCACCGCGGCAGCCGCCAGAGCTGCAGGTGAGTACAAGGCTGCTAGGGAGGGTAGAGGAGGTCCGGATGGTGCTGAAAGTCGCCCTACTGATGCCATCTGAAGGTGATTCTCATATGATTTCAGTAATAAATCTGAAAAGAATTCAACACAGTTTATTTGGGTGTTCACTCATCTGGCAAATTGATAATCAAAAGCCAAAAAGGAACTCACTTTTTTGCAGGTCGTTGTGGTGGTTAACGATTATCACCTCAATACCTTAAGCGATTACATTATATTGTTTCTTTTAAGCAGTGATTAGCAATTAATGCTTTTATTCATCTTTTACGCGGATACTTTTATTTTGGACTTTTAAATAGACGTCCGCTCCAGTGATAAACAAATGCTACAGAATTATCACTTGCGCCGTTGGTGTGGCGTCCTAGCGTAGGAGACGCTGGATACCTTCCGAATTTCCGTGTTTCCAAAGGTGCTTTAACAGAGCTTGTGTCTCTGTCCGTCAATATCAGTTTGTAGCCTGTTAGATCCATATCAATGGGCACGGCTTCGAACCACTCGGATTGGACTGAAAACCTCCATTTTGAGGGGAACCATATATCTTTTGCCCCTGAAATGTAGTCCACGCATTTTAAAAAGAAACGAAATAAATTTTCACCTGTATAAGTCTGATGCGCGGTTGGATGAGGCAGTCTGGCTGTTAGAACGGGGAGTCCGGGGACTGGTCCTCCCGGCCCGTACGGGGAGTAGGGGTGCGCCTGCGGGCCCACCTTCTCCTTCTTACGCCACTTAGCGCGACGATTCTGGAACCAAACCTGCAAATCAGAAACAAGTACATGTAATGTGAGTTAAGAAAAGGTATTGTACTGTTTATGTATGCGTGTCTCATGCCGTCTGTTAGTCCATTGTAGTATCAATCCATAAGACCCAGGTACGATATTTAATCCATAATAAAGGGATCGCACCTTATTTATGGAACAATAGAATAAAATCACGCTGTGTTTTTAACACCGTTAAATCTATGAGTGAACATAATTGGCTTTAATTTTAGTTTCATTTCTTGTTAAGGTTGCCGTCTACAAGAGGCCACGTGGTATGACATCATTCATTGACCACTTTTATTGTTTCTAAGTGTACCCCCATTGAGTTATGATCTTACCTCCCCATATAAGGCAAACAAGGTGAGAAAAATTAATG
>JBCAUI010005228.1:0-10229 GCA_038406195.1 Haplosyllis anthogorgicola
AAGGACATTATTAACAACTAGTATTATATTTAGGTCAATACGTTATGGGGCTCTAGCCACCTTAACACTGTCAACCAAACAGGCTGTATGCTGTTTATAAAAAACCGTTTCACGAGAGCCGGCCTTCATGTTGTTTGTTAAAGGTCACACTCAATAAAGGCAATTAATGCACTGGCAAAGAATCAACCAGCACAGAGACCGGTATTACACTCTGTTACGAGGCCTCTAGTCACTGATTTTTATTGGAGGTCTACAAACCAATCAAGTTAATGCCTTACTGACATGTACCTTGATAAAAGTAATGTACTTGAGAACACAACACTGACTTCACTCTACCAATAAGTAGTTAACTTGAAGCCAAACACACTATTATCTCTCTTCCACCGCAGATATCATGGATTTTGACGTTCTCTCTCTTTACGCAGCGATCATCATGATTGCCTTCAAGGAATCCTAACAGCACTAACAACTTCGTAATCTGGGTCAATCCTTTGGTACACAACAACATACACTCGGCACGATGACTGCAATTGTATTGTTGTTTTACCAAATGTAGCCGTAACCATCTCTGACTAAAAATAGCGTAAGTTTTCAATGTACAGTGTGTTTACATGAATGAAAAGGAACTGTACTGGCTTTTAATGCTGCCCACTTACCGTATTTGTGAGTAGAAGCTTCAATAATAACTACTGGGGTCGGTGGAGCTTCGACAAACGTGCAAATTATCTAGACTTCAGCGACTACAAAGATAGACTTAGTCACAAGCGCAACCTTTAATTTAATGTTAATTTTATCCACCCGTTCACATCAGATTACATAAAGAAATAAGGGATTCAAACAGAGGGCACCACTGGCCCAATAAAATGGACCTCGGCCCATCAAAAAAGAATAAGGATATCAGAAGATATGAGGGAATTTGTATAACATGAAACGAAAAAAAGAAAACTGCACAGGATCTGTCGAAATTCCCAATTCTTTTTTAAAAACTGTGCTGGGGGTTCAATTCTCTTTTGAATTGCGGCGTCTCTTCTTCCATCACGGGTACATGCCGGGGCCTGGTAACGCCTCCAGCCACTGTATCCAGATGCTCAAACTCTTCGTTCATAAGCTTTTGCGTGCCAGATGAAGCAGAAATGACAAGTGACAGATTCCCCCAGCAACACAAACACAATTTACATACACTCGATCACTAGCAAAATTAATCCCTGTTTCACGATGGATTTAAAGCCCCCTTTTTTCATCGTCTTCTCTATTTTAGCCACAATATGAATAGTATTGTACTTTGCTCGTAAAGGGATATTACAGGAGCTCAGTGCCCAGCAGATGACATTAAGACAGGCCCGGCGTAAGAGCATTGGTACAGTTCACACATTCACATTCCAGAATGAATAACAACTTGGCCGTCACCACTATTCTACTTGAGTGTGTCCTAGGAATTGTCCTTCTCCTTGCTGTATTTTGGTTTAAAATGTAAACGTAAGCTTGCGTAACTGATGAATTTATATTTCCCATTCTCTACAATTTCATGGGGTTCCCCTGATTACATACATCATAATCCAAATCCTCAACATGTAATTTAAAAATTATTCTTCATCCAGAGGTGAAGTTGCCGGTTCAATCAAACTGATAAATGTTTTCTACATGCGATAATATCACAAGGTCTCGTAACCTTTCCGGGAATCCCGATCATTTCCCTATCTGTCCTACAACTGGTCACTTGCCTGTCAACCTCTGTAACATGGGAGTACTATGTTGTATGATCTAATAAACCTGAAGCTAAAGATGCACCAACTCAGATTTACTTCAGCACGGTATCAGTAACAAAGACAAAAATACCTTTCCACACAGTGCAGTGTGCCTCGTTATGAACATAGTGTAACTACAGCTGCATAAAGTCCGATACAGTCTGCTTCGTTATCATGGAGGTACGGAAAGTATGACTTTCTTCATTTTGTTTATAATATACGCACACGAAAGATTCAGATTCTTCAATATAAATGTGCAATCAGTCGTATGCTATTGAGAGCATCCCCCGCCAGTTGGAGAATATCGAACTCGCTTCAACAATACAGATATTATTACATTGTTTACACTTTATTCAGATATTCCGATTTTTTTCCATTACGTAAGTTGAAAAAGCTTCGCCAAAAGACATTGTACGGATCTGCATCACAATCCGCTTTCTATTCAGAGATTCTCCAAGGGATACACGCAGCTGCCCTTGCCAACCGAGAAGTAACTATAACCCACGCTTATCACACATCAGTCACACCTATATAGAGCAGTTAAGCAGCAGCCACTTAAGAACCTAGGGCAGAGCCTTCGATACCACAACAATTACCATCGGTCAATCCGACACAAAGCCAGATCTAACAAGCTAAACCTGACGCGTCAAATACGCAGTGCTAGTTCGTCACATTAAACTTCTGGCCTTCCTTCCTCCCGTCTTTCCCTTTCACACATACACTCACGAGAGAGAACAATGTTAACGAAAAAGGCTATTTCTTCAAATGCAGTAAGCTTTATAAAAGAACATGTCAAAGTAAACAGCAAACATCCTCATAAAAAAATATTTCTTTACAGTTTATGTGCGAGACAAGTTAAGAACAAGATCAATGTTGCAATAAAATCAGCAAGCATCCCTTCGGCGCGACAGAAAACATTCAATGATGGTTCCTCAAATACATTCTGAATCCAGATTCTATGATTGTGACACATGCCAAATAAGTTTATTTCCTACAAAAAACATGCTTACACTTGACACTCACATAAAATCTGCTTTTGTACAACATATCTCTTTCAGTGCCGAATTGTGTATTTTACCATGTAAAATAGTAGCAAACCTCTGCTGTTATCATTATCATCCCTTGCCGTAGCAGCTTTGGTGATGCATGAAATTAGCGCTGAGATGTCTTTTGTGGTTTTTTTTTTAATCCAGGGCTGCAGTGACCGTCTCTCGCAATGTGACATTTTTAAAACATATTCGACAGAATACTAACAGCACGTCGTCCACATATTCTGCAGCTCTCATCAAATAATCATAAATAAAGGAGAAACGTCAAGCAGCATTTGACCACAAGATATATTGATAACACTCTGCATAGCGGTAAAACTGCGCAACTAAAGAAAGCACAAATAAGGACATTGTTCATTCTCATGCAAAGCAGATCTTCCTCTTCATGTATAATGTATACCCTGTAAGTAGTGAAAGCTATCGCAATCTCTTTATTCTCACTCGCCATAGCGTCCACTAAACCCACAACTAATTGGGCTTGTTTCCACACAGTCAGCGGGAAACTTGGCATCTGTTCTATCTAGCCCTTTTTATCATATTAGTCGTTAACTTTTAAGATCTGTGTCACGTGGGAGTCCAAAATATAACAGTACAGTGACGTGATACAATTTAGACTGAAACCTGTCATTCACGACCATACTTAGGTTCCATTATTTTGGTCGCAAATGACAGGTGGCGACCGTAAATGACAGGTTTTACTGTGCAAGATTTCCTAGCGCAAGCTACTCAGTGCTTTTCTATGCGCTGTGATTTCCACTTTTTATCATACGAGCGAGTGCATACAATTTCTACAGCCCTTCGTCAATGATTCGTATCTGATAAAGTTATGCGTGCAGGGGAAAGTACCCGATACATGACTCAACGAGGGAGATAACCTGTCGGCTACTAAGCTTCATGCTGCTATTTTTTGTCATGTGACGTCATTGGCACCTTGCCAGAACTTTCAGAAATCAACGCAAAAATCTCGTGAAAACAGAAAGCTGAATGCCCGATAGAGGGCATTCAGCTCAATTATTTCAAACGTCAGTGACATACAAGATACATTGAAACATTCTGTGCTATTTGGTTTCACATCATAAAATGATTTCCAATAATTAATTTGAACTGGATAGAACCAACATTTAACCTCACAAAACACTACACATATCATTTCTCAATTCCCAGATATTTCTTCATTTTGTAACGTTATGTAATATGCCAATGTTATTTAACGAAAACCCTTACTCACACAGCATCTACTCTTGCAGGTACTTACCCTGAAAACTGTGATAAGTCACAGCATCAACACCCAAAAAAGTGCTCCCTAATAGGAGAATAAAATACATCTGGTTCATGGCAATTTCTTCGGAAAATTTCCTTTACAAACTTTGCACATCAGACATTCCAGAAGATTGCTTCTCTGCTAACTGTTGGAATGGTCACTTTTGCAACTGGACAATTGTCATGAAAATCCGAACAATGGACATTGTAAGGCCTCTTGTGCAATAAAACTAGCCATAAATCATATCCGGTGAAACTTCCACAATCTCATTACAGTCCACCTGTCTGGCTATTAAAAATCACATGCAAGCCCTTAGGATGAGGTTGACCAATAAACTCCCCTTCTGTCTGCTGGGAAAGTAGTCATAAGAAAACGATGTATCACTTGACAACAATAGCTGTAAGACCATAAATATACGTGGCATTAAATGTAAAATATCCCTTATGTATATTTGTATATATGTTTGTACAGTCCCTGCTGTATTGATTCGGGAGATATAACACAATAACACAGTTCCACAGTTTAAATATTCATCCGTGTTATTAGCTAATTACGTTATGAGAGCGGAAGGTACAACAATTCACACAGTGCAACATGTCGATAATCCAGAATGGTTAAACATTTAGCAGCATCCTTGTCAGAAAATCAACAAATGGCTGAAATGATTTCCTTTGATGTCTCTTTCAGTCACTTCGGCTTCTCTTTTCTTCGTGTCCTTCTGCGTAAAAACAAAAAGAACTAAAAAGCACACTCCCTCCTCCTTCCCCTCCACTACTGCAGCTCTATCATGCAGTCTACCTGCAGCTGCAAGTGTTTAAAGCATCGATAGCCCCATATACAGAGACAGAGACTGAGCTAGAGAGGATTTGACGAAGGTGTAGACAACACTACTTCTCCATTTCTTAAAAGTAAATGCCTGCAGTAAATGCCTACTTCTGTGAATATAAAATACTCCCACTCTTTTTCTGTAGGTCCTGCTGGCTCTATTTTCGTGGGATAAAATTGTAATTTTGATATCCAGAGTCCCTGGACACTTTATGTATTTTTATCCATTCCATTTCTGCACATAAAACTAATTCATCAGTGCACTCATATTGGAGTGGGAATACGCGTACTTGTTCAAAGGGAGTAAAACACAATGCTTTATCTCAAGAGAAATGTATCTTAAGTCTATTGGTTGCAATAGCCCGTAGACATCAATCCTTTTAGTTTGATACAAAATTGTAACATATGCAAATTAATTATCACGCAAACATGTGACGCATTTTCATTTGTGTGGCATTTTAATTAAAAGATCGTATCTTCGACTTTGATACGTATTATCAAAGTTGGGCATCTATGTTTATTTGTACTGGATAGTTTTACATTTAATAAATTTATACACCTAGGTTCTTTTTATATTTCAATTTGAATAGAAGAAACTCAATGCTAAGTGACCATATATGGCACGCCCTTAACAAATTTCCTTCTGTTTAAATCTCATGTTAATCCCCACCTGCTAAAACGGAATTAACATGTTTCATCCACGTATGATATGCTCGCCTTTTTGGAAGAGAATTAAATTAAAAAATTACTTTCTGTAATGCACAGAGTACTACACTGACCGATAACGCATGTTGACAATCAGCAAATTTCAATTGCTAAACAAGTATTTCTATTTTCAATTAAGGCATCACTTCTAAAATTAAGGAAGTATTGCAAGTATTAAGTTATTCGTCACATTGTGCCAAATGAAACATTTTCGTTAAGCTGCATTTTTTTTGTATTTGCCATTACGAAGAGCCTCTAAATATGTAATCCAGCAAATCTTAGCACGGATTTCTCGAAGATGAACCTGCTGTACACACGCCTATACGGTGTACAACCCTAGTTGGTGGAAAAGGCAGGTGTAGCACCAGACATGATCCTTGGGATCACCACACCCAAGCAAGGAAGAGTGCAGGCAACAGAACCACCCTGGCTTTGAAACCGATGCGGAGGGTAACACGAAGTTCCTAACAGGGTTAATCAGTGGCCCCAAAAATGGACCCTGAACAATTTTTTTTTTCAATTTTTTTTCAAAAACAGACCCGAGGAACAATTTGGACGGAAACATCATTCCAAATCGTTTGCTATTTTTAAACGGATTAATCCCCATCTCTCATCGGAAAATCAATCAATCAAACCGACCGAACCACAGACTGCATCGCAACAACCTAATGTGATACATATTGTCCGATATCAATAGACTGAATCATTCACATTGTAGAAGCAGAAATATTAATCATTCAGATCAATTCATTCGAATTGCGTGAGCACATGGCGACAATCACTGAAACATACATGTGCTATTTCGTAACATCGCATTAAACCATCCAATCCTGATTAGTTCTACCTGGTTGAAGGTTTAAAACGTTTCCTTCATTCATTTCTATTATAACAATATTTTATACTACATTCTGAGGCATCTTACTCAGTCAATTTAAATCTGTTGTTTCAGGTCAGAAAATAAAGCGAATAGTAATTACCACTCTTTCATCAAAATCAAGATTTGGTTCCAATGCACGTGAGAGGTGTGGCTGGTTGACTGCTAATAGCCTGCTAATACAAAGTAGGCTCCTACGGAAGCATGCTTGTATATGAATTCCTATTGTCCTCAAAATAAAATTCACTTAAAACGCTGGTGTGGGCAGCTGAGAACACGTAAAAATCTGTTGTACTCATTGTACGACTGCAAAACTAACCTAACAAAATGAACAAACTTTCCCTTTGCACGAATCTAGCACGTTTCTATTCAAAGAACCCAGTTATTATCTCGTAGGGCACTTTGTACTTTATTACCCAAATAGCCATATCTAGATAGTTCGCTGAATAGGAAAACTGAGATGTGGTGTCTTCAAGATACCAAGTGCACATAGCATAGGTAAGAAATAAAAAATTGGAATTGAAATGCAAATGCAAATGTCTTGACATGTTTCCAAACTCCTTTTCTGTACCAACAGTGCGGAACAGATGGTTGAACTGTCATGTTCTAAATAAGATCTAGAATCTTGTTTGTATACTGAATTACCAAATTACATTATGTCTGTTTTAATTTATGTTTAATTTCCGTCGTCTATCACACAAAAAGCAATTGTCTACTCTAAAACTAACATGGCCATTTTGATACGAAAACACAAGATTTATCTGAAAGGTGAGTGACTTTAGCAGTGCAGATCGGTGACTTCAAATAGTGTCAAGATGACGTAGCTATGTATACATATCTAATCTTTGTCCATGGTATCGGTTTCACCAAACTGTCGTCATGATTGATGGTGATACTGCAATTTGTCTGAGACTTGTAAAAACTTAGGTACAAGGGACCTGTGCTCTTCTAACATTATTAGAATATTACACATTCCAGCAAACTTAAAGTTCGAAAACACCATAGTGCTGTAACATTAACCACGTATAAATTTCAGAGATTTACCATTACAAATGTCTAAGGATGAGGTCCAGGTACATCATTAAACTTAACCTAAAGCTAAACTTAAAGTTGATGTACTCAAGAGAAGTAATGTATATGATCAAAAATAACCAAAAACTACAAATTTTGCTGCAACACATCTATGAATTTCGGCTGAAGTCCCTTTGATCAACCATGAACTCAGTGCAAACTTGCACGGAGAAAGACGACTCAGGGCAACGGAAACGACGACGGAGGACGGAAACATCGTGGTTTTAATGCCCCCTTTAAAATTATACTAATATTACCGAGATTGTTCTTGGAACAATATTTCACAATTACACGAAACATTTCAGACTTGTCATGCAAATAGCTTATGGCAACCATTTAATTCATACAAACCTGCTGCCTTGGATCCTCCTCCTTCGTCCATTATTACTTTCCACGTATATAATAAACATACAGCCGCATCTATCACATTCTAATACCAATAAATGACCCTCTGTCACCTTCATGCATTTCTAAAAAGCTTATTGACAAACATAGGGTAAACACAACACACATCTCTTCATCTCTTATCCTCGTTCTATTCATAAAGCGTCGTCTTTATTTGTCCCTCGAGGTATTCAACATGCAAATGTTTATTATTTTCACCGCTCTACTGTCCGGTTTCTGTCCCTAACAATATTAGAAGGAACATACGTCTCACGAGAATCGCTTAGTTAGGCCAGGCTATTCCACGTAATAAATTACGTTGTACTGACAGGTTTTTTTCAAAATGCTGATCGAAAAATAGTAAAACACAAATTGATTTTACTGCATCATTTCACCTGTTGGATAAAACTTACTGATCATATGCAATATAATTTACAATTCATGTTGGCATTGGAAAAGACTGGTAAAATATAAGATAAAAATGTTTAAATCGCAATGTCGCCTAACTGTGAAAAATTGGTACCGGCCGAATTTCTTGAGGTCACAAACATGTGGCACTGATGCTGTGTGGGATTTCTATTGTCATTCTATTCACAGGTTGTCTCTTCAACATAGATATGAGATTATTCGTACCAAGTTTCAAAGTCTCACCATGCCAAGGTGTAAAATTGGCACTAATATAAGGTAAGACAGGTTGGTATGTGCCGCCCCAGGTGGATCGACGCCAAGGAAAGGTGGCCGATCCAGTTGGTCGTTCGAATCGGACGCGACGGTTATTCTGTGATTTTTTCAATTACCGTATCTCTGGTACCAACTGTGTGCACAACGACACAACGGTTAAATGTCATTCGTGTCTGATGGTCATTACAATTACAAACAAAACCCTAAAAAGGATCACGCATAGTAAACATGCCCATCTAATATTAGAATAGGGTTGATCGCCTTAGGAGTTTAAACAGTATCAAATACTGTAATTTTCATTCAAATTATCCAGCGAATGACAATTTTATTAGATAAAGCAACCCTGGTCATGGAACAGGTGACAAACCTTCCAAAAAGTGTCCAAAATGGGGGAAATTTGAGGAGATGCAGAATTCAGTGGATAAGGTCCCAATACTTTTATGAGTAAATGTAACAACATATTATTCGATTGCGGAAATATCATACTACTACTTTCGGCTTTTCAGATGTTGTCTCTTTACCAGAATTGCCCTTACCTTAGGTGAACCAGGGTTCAACCTTGGTTGAACAATATACTTTATACATGTATTAACCTTATCAAAAACTGTTGATTAGATAAAGAATTTTATGTGATCAACGAGGAACGTCTACACGTAATATGGCTGCCAACATTAGAATGTAGGTAACGACGGCCTTTACATTTGCGTGCTGCACGGATATGTCGTTACTGTCCTCAATTGTGTACAGGAACTATCAAGAATAGGGCAATAGCGGCAAAACACGGATCGTAATTGCTGCTAATAAGTTGTGTACACATGTACATTTTCTTCACTACATGACTGAAAGCGTTGACTTTCGTTAATACTGCCCGGACTGGGTTAGGATGACGCGACATCCATCACATGAGCTACCAAACCAATGCATCTAACTTACCTGGCACCATCTTTCCTGCCTAATAGGATACAAATCCAGGTTATTTGAATAATCCAAGTGGCATCCAAACGTATCCAGTATTAATAAGGATTTAATATATATATTTCCCAAGCCTATATATTCTACTTATCCGTTAGAACAAGATCGAGACACAAATTTGCCCCAAATATATACAAAAAGCCCATGATCTTAAATGACCATCTTCTTTTTCATCCATGCACAAGATAAAAAGGTGACCTTCTAAATTAGTGAAGCAATGAGGACCCTTAACAAGCTCTGCATCCCACAGACATATAAACGAGTTGATCAGAGATCAAGGCCCCAGCTCGCCCCCCATCACTGGGGCGGGGGAAAATGGCAATTACGTGAGAACCGCTCAGATAGAGACTCAAACTCAACGGCATTTTCATTTAAATCAAAAATCACATATTTTAAAAGAAAATTGACAAGGGCTCCCGCCACCCTGAAACTAGGAGGGGTGGGGGGGTCACGTTTCTCACCATTTCAGACCATTCCGAACATTTTTCAAAAAAAAAAAAAAATAGAAAATTTTTGAAAATTTTTCAGTTTTTCTATAAAAATTTCATATTTTGCCATGTTACGAAGTCTGTCAATGTGCGGCAGGTGTCAATAGGTATGTGCCAATGGACAAAACTGAATGTATGTGTATGAGAGCCTACCTGGGCCAATTTAGAAGCAGA
>JBCAUI010005239.1:0-22479 GCA_038406195.1 Haplosyllis anthogorgicola
TGTTCGTTCATGTAGTATTTAAGGGAGAAACTGGATTCACCAAAATTATGGGTGGGGGAGGGTGTTTAGATCCAGAATCGAGTTTCTCTGAGGCTGATGTCCTTTCCTTTCCTCCACGATGGTGGCCTTGGCAATCTGTCAGTTTCAGCTGATGGTAACTGAACAAGGACATAACGTAGTTGATAAGTCTTTCTTTGCAGGGATCCAACACAAAAGGTCGTAATTTAGATACCTTGTAGCGCGTACGGAATGTCTCTGTACATTTCTATATTTCACTATTTCTGTTCGTGCAGATGGGCAATAAAACAAGAAAACTTGACCAACATGGGCCAGTGGAAACACTCAAAGGTGGAAAATCCAGAGTGGAATAAAAAAGCTTACTCTTGGCCAGTACACGAAAATGGTGATATTAATGAAGACTTTGATTGGCCCATGGAAGGCTATTTTGTACCGTATGCTCCACCAATGAAGAAACCGAAGGAAGCAAAAGTTTCTCAGCAAGGTATTTGTCAATAGATGGAAATACCACACTTTCCTGGAAGTAAATTTATTTTCTGTACGTAAATCAATTGTCCTTGAATAATATCACAAGGTTTTCATTAAACATATTTACAGCTGCACCACTGCGATTAATGGTAATGAAGAATGGTGTCAGAGACATCACTAAAGCTGTTGCCGTGGTTGGTCCAGATCTCACCAATGTAAGAAGGGCCTTAATTATTTTCTTGTTGCATGTATGATACAGTTCTATAACTATGAAATAAATTATGAAGTTTAAAGTCAAAATAGAAGAGTATGGGTTTGCATTCAATAATATAGTTGAAAGAAATACTCTTTTAGATGAAGAAGGATATGAAAAATAAAGACAGCAGGAAGAAGAAGAAACACTCACATGGACACTCTCACGTAAGGCCTGACAATGAAACGGAGTCTATAGATGTGGATGAAATGATACATTGTGAAGAAGATCTCACTGTACTCAAGCTGGAGTTTATTCTGGTAATGATACCTGCAAACTGTTTACATTTAATGATAATCGAAAATGATAAACTGAAACGAATATTTACATAATGTAGCTTACGAGCAACCAGAATATAACATTTGATAAACGTAGATGTCAGATTTGCATGTGATAAGTGTAATATTTGTATCTATTTACAGTTTTTAGAGAGATGTACTTCACTGCTTGACTTGCCTTTTGCTGCAAGGAGATTATTTGATCAGAATGGAAAAGAACATTTCTCGTTGCGTTCTTTACAAAGAGATGAGTTGATTTACGTGAGCTGTGGTGAACCCTGGACAGATCCTACTCTGAGTAAAGCTGAACAGCAGAGGCGTTACCTGCTGGCTAATCTTGCTGCTGATGTTGCTCAGATCAGGCAATATGTGGCTCTAAGAAATCCTAAAGGTTGGTGTTTAGTGTTAAAGGTTATTTTTGCAGACTTGTGTGGAGGATTTAAGTCTAGATTAACTTAATGTGTTGCTCAAAGTACTTTGCAAATTTAATTACAGCCCGTTATTTCGGTATTATTATTGACTAGACAATGTACAATAACAAAAGTTTAACCGATAGTAATATTTTCCATTTGCAGATCTGTGCTTAGAAGTAGAGGGAAACTTGGTCGTCGGTGCTAAATTAATAGTCAACCAGAATGCATTAACAACAGAGGAAGAAGAAACAAATACAAGTACAAATATGATGGGAAGTGGTGATGACGACGGTACTGGGCAAGGCAACCAGGATCTTCTTAAAAGTTCTGGAAAATTGTAAGTACAAGTCCTTCACGGTTAAATGTAGTTCTATTTTATATGGAACAGAGGTAAAAGAACTTGACAGCGTAAGCGGTTGATTAATTGTGGTGAAAAAGTGATGATTCTAAATGGTACGATTAAACAGTACACGTGTATTTCATCTTTGTTAGGTCGCATCATGAAATGGCCCACATGAAAGCAGATGAAAGATTAAACAATCGGAAGTTCCCCTGGCAGAGAGAAGGAGGTGATATGGGACAGGAGGAAGAGCCAGAAGACGCACAGCATTACAGCAATAAAGAATTGTATCACAAGTTCAGGTAGGAATGTATATCAATGCTACTTCTTATTTATTCATACCAACTGTCGACTTGATAGTTACCTTTTGCCTATTTTGACTGATGCTCATTGACAGTGAGGGTTTCTTTGTACATATTTGAATGCCTCGGTACCTAAATTCCTTCCTCTTTGTATTGACATTATGTAAATAGAAGTACAAAAGCCTGGGTAGATTCTACTAGCCGTCGGTCAAATGTGTAAATTTATGTGGTTTGTAGTTTGGTGGACAATTCTAATCATTGCTTTTAAATACTAACGATTACTAACATCAATGGTCATTACAACTGCTTTGTGCTATTGTTTTTCAGTATTAATGCCAACACACATTGTCTTGAACTAGAAAGGTTTGTTTTGTTGTTAACATGCTCAATATATGTTCTTAATTATGTTGCTTCAAGGTGTTGTTCGACTCAATAAGATGCTCAACGGATCCTTATATTGTAAAGTTTTAAGAATTATCAAAAATTTGGGAGTCTACTTTTGGGGGAGGTGGTGGTGAAAGCATAAGTGAAAGCATGAACAGTTCATGATAAACATTTTATATGTCTAAACTGGGAGGATTCAGGATAATTCATAGAGAATAAATTTTCCTCATGTGCGCAAGGAGTCAAGAAGTCAAATAAGGTCAATCCATAATTAAAAGACGTTACTAAGAATAAATACCCTTACCGGTAAATATGCTTCTGGGATTTGAGATTTGGTGGTATTTGGGATATGTGAATGTCACTCACTTTCATATACAGCACGCGATATCGGTAATCACTAACTGTTGTGATAATCACATCACTTAGACATGGTTCGTCAGTTGTTGTGTAAACTTACAAGGTTCGTAGATTTCTGAAAATATGGGCAGTTTGCCAAGCAAGTATAGTTCATTATTTAACGGTATCACAGCTGTAAAATTTTAAATGCAGTTGAACCAGGAAAGAAATACATGGCAACTACTAACATTTCTTTTGTACTTTTTCCGGTTTCATTTAGTTAAATTTTTAAATCTGTGTCGTTTCAGGCCCAAAAAGAGGAGACCAACCAATGTAACGTTACAACTGCAAAAATTTCGTTATGAAGATGGTTATATATCATGTGAGCAGGACAGCAGCCTTGTGTTAGGAATTACTGACACAGAGGGACGAATCATAGAGGTCGTGCTGACACGTCGTCGTCCTGATGATATTATGCAGAGATGGAATATGGGAGATAATGGGTATGTGAATGAGTAAAGAAATGAAAAAAAAATTTAAATTTGATCTCAAGATTTAAAGATCTAATTTCACAAATGGCAGTGACAACTAGTTATATTCAATCATAAATTTTATCGTTTGAAATTATTTATACCTACAGATTGATACAAGCCAAGTACAATCCAAACATGGTCATGACAGTTTCCATGCCAACAACGTCAACAAAAGATGAATATGGAATGCCCATCACATACACTGGTTGCCAGGTGACCTTACAGCATCGAAAAACAGCACAGTTTGGAAGAGCGAATCAGAAATGGTCATACGACGCCGAATCCGGATTCATATTTGCATTTTCTGCTTCTAGTATGGATAAAGGTACACGCATGTTCCCTCAGGAGCATTTCTGTTTGTATTTATATTTCCTATAAGGCTCTTTAGAAATGCAGTGTTGTTGCCAATAAAATGTTCAAAAACAATTTCTAAATGAGTATATTTGCTTTCAGAAATCACAGCTGCAAACAAGGCAAATATATGTTCATACACTGTTATGGGGGCAACCAAGATTGACCAGGCAGTAAGTTAACTGTATTGATTCATTCTCGATAAAATTACATGTAATTGTATTTTCTGGATAATTTCATAATTGCCTAAATCATATCTATATATGATAAGAGAACGATGCAGAACGGAAGTGAATGTCTCTTTTTAATTTGCAGGGATACGTTGTTGAGATGCCCATGCCTAAGATGAATAAAACGATGAAGCAGTTGCTTGTATGTACAGCTTGTGCCCGAGCAATGAGAGGCAGATACAAGCTGGAGAGAATCAACGACAGCATAGACTTTGCTTGTGCTATGGGGATTGGTAGGTTTTCGAGTACAGTTCGAAGTATTTTTTCTTTTGTTGTCAGATCTTACAGCGGCACATAACAAGTAGTCTTTTGTTATTCATCTAAGTTATGGAATGCGACATGTGACATTTTCTTTTTGTAGCTAAGGAGCACGGTGTGAAGCAGATGGGAAGTTTCCAGTGTCTAAACGGTAAAGTAGATCTTTCGACTCACGAGGCGGAGCATACACTCGAAGAATGGGAGGGACAACTGGTGAAACTCCGAGAAGAGCTCAGTGTGAGAGTTATTGCCAAGGAGATTTCGGCTGCTAGGGTACCTTACACCATTAAGGTCCAGGCTTACAAAAATGGAGAGGGTCGGAGGAGACCCGGAGAGCTTATTGTTGGCTCCAGTGTACCAGGGGTATGTTGCATTGATTGACAAAGAGTAGCAATCAAAAACAGTTCTTATGCAGACTAATTCTTGTTTGATCAACGTTCACCTAAACCTATTTCGAGTGACAAATAATCGGAATTTTAAATAACTAAGAACATCATTTTATGCTCTGTTCAGTTGTTGCAACAATGTACATCAAGACTGGGACTGACCCAAGCAGCACGACGTATGTACACTGCTGATGGTATGATCGTTTTGGATCTGGATGATCTGATAACCTGGGTACAGGAGAGGTTCATTGCAGAAGCTAGAGAAAAACTGAGAGAGGAAGCCAAGCAGCGCAAGCAGGAAAAGAAGGGATCCAATGGTGAAGTTAAAGGTTAGTATCTAAGATTCACTGTTCACTATTGCTGTTAAAATGTGGTATGTGGTAATTTGGTGAAACGTAGGGTAATATTTAATATATTTTATTGTTCAAGATTATGTTTTGCAGTATGTCAGATGGCAGAATATTTTTCTGTTAAATAAATCAGTTGATGATAAAGAATCTTTAATTACTTAGTGGGTTTGCTTTTCTGTGTCAGATAAAAATGAAGCAAGCTTGATGTCTAAGGTGCACTTTGAAGAGACATCAGAGGAGGAAGACGAGGATGAAGAGGGAGAAAATGAAAATGAGGCAGAAGAAACTGGTGTTGAACAAGAGGAAGACGACGAGCCTGGTTAGTTCCTTCCAAAATTATAGGGATAAGGTTATCCTGTAGGGTGCTTTTAGTCAGGCCTGTCTGAGGTTCCGATTGTACCTGCTATGTGGGATAGTCAGACGTGACTAGGTCCTGATTTTAAACCAGCCCCAACAATTAATGGTTTGACATCAGTCGCATAGAAGGGGTGTACCTTGGCTCATTTGGCATACTTGCCAAAGAGCCTATAGAATCGTGAATTGTCCATCACCTGTCGTCAGTTGTCATCGTCAGCATTGTTGTCATCAGCGTTGTCTGTGCACACTTGCCCTGAGCACACTATTGATCATAGAGACTTCATATCTTACCCACATATGCACATATATCCCTTCTCAAAGCCTACCAAATATTATGTTACTGTGACCCTTATTCTCAAATTGGCAACCATATTTGTTATTTTCTTTGAACCTTACTCCTGGATGTACAGTTCATGATACAACTTCCATATTTGGTAGGCTTCGGCACCTATATACCACCTTTATTTCTAGTAAATATAAAACTGATACTACCAATATTTCCAATTTGGCAGCCATATTTGAGATTTGATCTTGATACTTTATTTGTACCCATGTAATATTGTGACTTGTATTGTCTTATTTTTTTCTGTAATGCCAATTGAGCTCAGGTCCATCTGAATCTATTTTCTAAATGTAAGATAAACTTAATCAAACTTTAGTGAAAAATGTTGAAAAAGAAAATATATGTTTGAAATCAAAGAATAGTTAAGTGCTAGTAACCATGCTCTAAGTATAATAAAATGTAAAATTCAAACAAAGCTCATCACATTTGCCTTTAATATTGCAGTACCAGAAGGTGAATTTATGGTTGGGTATGAAGTGAAAAACGATCGTTTGTTCTTCCATCAAGACCTTCAGGCACATGTTGTTATACCCAACCAACTCGAAGATGTCAGATATGATGGCCATATTACAGCATGGAACTTCTATGCTAAGATACCGGGAAACATCACTCTAATGGTAAGTACTCAAGAATAAATGGACACTAGTATCAATCTCCAAAATTGTCCCAAATAACATGTCTTGTCCGAGAAGAAGATGGAAACATTGGTATGTATAGTAAGACTGAATGAATTACTTGAGTGTAGGTCATCGAATAGTAATTCTAACCATGTTGTAGTGAAGAATACAATTTACAATGAACTCCATTTTAGGTGTTTCGTCCAGACAAAGACAACTTAAATGCATTTACTGTGGTCGACCAAGTTGAACTTTCGATCGATGAAGCTGGTCAGTACACCGTGGACATTGAAAACACTCCCAATCCACAGTGGGCCGGAAAGGTACACAGGATTTTAATCCAGATTACATGTATATCAAATGATAGAAAATGTATATCAAATGATATCAGTACAATTCACTGTACCGGTAAATACCATATTACTGTTTACAGGGTATGGAGGTGAAGAGAGGAGACACAATTGGATTCCATTGTGAAGGAATGTCAATGATACCGTATGATCAGTTCACTGACTTTGATGTAGACACGTTCGTGTACGAACTCAATGCACCACCAGAAGTTGGTAGCACATATAACATGAAGACACTCACATCATCTAAAAATAGACAGTACTCGTTCTCTGCTGTCGTTAGACCAGGTAAAACTATCATTACTATATTCAAATGTTTAGGTTTGACTCCAGTGTGAAATTGCTGGAGCAAATTCGTAAATCCTGAAGATGTGTAGATCCTGTGCTGAAGCGTTTTATTCACATGAAAATAAATAACTTTATGCTAACCTTCGATAAACTGCCGGCAATTGAAGAAATTTCACACGTATGGACTTTATTATTTGTAATAATACAAGGTTGTCTATTTTATTGTGAGTACTAACAATTGTAAACCATGTTGGGTTTAATGTATTTTTCAGTTAAGAAAGAACCTAAACCACCTAAAGAACCCAAAACTCGAACTGACACCACAAGAAAAACTCCAACAGACCCAACGAAAGATACTCCTCCACAGAATGGTGTAAAGAAGAGTAAAAAGAAAAAGAAGGAACCCCACATAGACCCTCCTCCACCCGAAATGGTCCTGAAATATCCCATAGAAGTATGGATCTCAAGTGGAGAGAACTTCGTGAAACCAGAAAGTAAGCATGCTTATTGTTACTTATCTTTTTCAAATTGCATCCCTTTTATTTCATATTATGTAAAGTTTTTTGTGTACTAATTAATAAAAATATATAATTTATACTCATACTTATTTTCAGACGTTGAAAAGCAATTCGAGAAATTCATGCAGTTGAGAACGGAAAGAGCTGCCGTTTCGTACGAACTAGAGAAACAGAAACACGTCTTGAGACAAATGCAGGGTAAGTAGCAATATCTCGTTCTAATCCTATAATGATGAGTAATCTGTACTTTGCAAATTCAAGAAAGCAAACGCCTTTGATAATTTAATTTGAACACACTTTGTTTTACCGCAATTAGGCAGAAGATATGATGAGATGAAACCCGGTGAGTACAAATCCACGATGAATCCTACCAAACCAGTGTCAGTAGAGGGGCACTGGCAAGATCCGACTCCCGATGAGCAGGAGAAACATGATACGGTGCATCAACTACAGACACATTTGCAAGAGATGAAGGCTCAGCAGAGAAAACCAAGGAAAAAATTAGTGATAGATACGTCTAAGAGACTGTATACACAGCCTACCATGGTATGTGTGACTACATTCGCATACTTGTACATACATAATTTCTGGCTACAAAAAATATTTCTATTGTTTTGAACTGTATGTAACGCATGCAAAATTAAATGAATGAAACTTATTAATTCCTTTTTTTCATACGCAAGGTATTCAAAAATGTAAGTAAAACACAAAAATCATTCAAAATCTAATACGTACAATCAGAATACATAACAAGTACGTGATTTTTCAGAATTGCATTCACATTAACAGAATACATCGACATCATGCATCCTCACTGCACCAAGTTTAATCATGTCATATATTTGAAGAATAACGTTTAAACACCTCGAAGATACAAGTCAATTTTGCATGTCACATAATTGAACTATTTTGCATGCCGTATTATTAACCATTACAGAAATAAACCATATTCAATGTTTCGAGTTTTAATACATGTATGATATTGTCCTGTAATATCTAAGAAATTGTTATAAAAGACGACGTGACAAGTAAGTTTCTACTTCCACAGAAACGAGCACTCATTTTTCCAAATGGGGAATCGATAACACGTGCAGTCTATGTGTGGGGGGAGAGTATGCAGGAGATACTGGACAATGCTGCAACTAGACTAAACCTACATAAACCTGGGAAATACTTATATACAATGGATGGACAACAGGTACCAAATTTGTTTTCTTTTATAATTGTTCAAATTTATGTACCTATTTGATAGGTAATAAAAGGCTATGAAAAACACAATACACGTGTTTCAAGAACTACAATACGTTAAAATTAAAGAATGAATGCATCGAATATGCTATCATGAGTGCAGACCTATCAGGAGACCAGACGGTTATATAAGAGCACGTAGTAGTGCAATTCTTGCAAGTTTTAGGTGTGCCAGTTTAGGGCATGCAAGCTATGGAGATATAAAATACCATTTCTCTCCTAACTTACAGTCAGTGATCAATCTGGCAAACTATAAAGATTCAACGAGCTGACGAATTTATTAGACACATTTAATTATTGGATCTAACGTGCCGTTTTATTCAGATCGGTGACATCAGTGAAATCGAGAGAGATCAACTGATATGTGTTGGTCACAAAGGCTTCATGCAACCGAAAGATAGCAGGCAAAACGTGGAAATCAAAGCCAACTGGGGACGTGCTCGTAAACAGTATGGGCCAAATGCGACTGATATTGTAGTATCGGCGAAAAGAAACCCAGAAGTTGACGTAAGTTTTAACATACCATGTAAGCTTGTTTCCTATTCATGTTTGTATGCGAGTATTTTATATTACAAAATTGTCGCACATTTTCACGTTAATAAGTAAACATAGCGCACCTTCAAATTTAGGACATATTTAACAGGTTGACCCATTTGGGCCATCACAAATTACTGGAGGTGTATCGTCGCGCCCTAAAACAGCAGCTGGAAGGAAGAACAGCAGCGGATCGGATATGGAGAGATAAATCCGGTGCACAGGGCTGAAAGCATGAAAATACATTCTATCTAGATGGAATAATGCAATCCACTTTATCCTGCACCAAGATGCTACCATGCATAAAATCCTTGTGTTAAATATACAATTTAAACTTAACATGTTTTCGTAGTAGAAATATTGTACTTGTACATATTTTCAAATAGGATCTCATTATTCCCAAGATTAGAAAAAAAACTGTTTACATTTTTTATGTGTTGTGCAGAATAAACAATGCAAGTGTTATCGTATAAATTTATCTGTAAATCTATGTGTGTGCAAAATGTAGCTTATTTCTGAGAAAAGCATTGATATCTACACTATTGATATCTATTGCTACATCTAGGTGCTACATTTATACTGCTTAGTGGAACGCACTATCGCACAGATATAAAATTGCCTGCACACTATACGTCTATCAAAGAACCAATTACAGGAAACTGAATCACTTGCACAGCAGTACTCTACAATTTACCATTTGATTAAGCCGGAATTGTCATAAATTCATTTCTACACTAATGAATTGCTGGTGCACTGTATTCTTTGAGCTAGTCACGATATTATCTTTACAACTTTTAACTTAAGATGATAAACATTTTTATATTACAGGGTTGCCACTCTTCAGTAGGTTCAAAATTCCCTGACTTTTCCCTGACCAATTGTTCATTTTCCCTGACCATAAAGTATATTTAAACCACGCCCCCATGTAACTAATGCAATAAAGCAATGTCACATGCAAATTGTAACTATTAAATTGACTGCATTTTTGAAACAAGTCAGATATTAGGACTAGTTATGGTAACAAGTGTGTGGAAATTATGCCGAGCGAAGCGAGGGTACAAAATTTTTTGCCATAAGATGTCAAAAATGACAAGAAATTATTGTAGCCAGATCAAAATTTCCTGACTTTTCCCTGACCTTCATCAAAAGCTCAAAATTCCCTGACTGAGAACGAAATTCCCTGACTTTTCCCTGACCTGGAGAAAATTATTTTTTCCCTGACTTTTCCCTGACATGTGGCAACCCTGAAGAACATGCCTAAATGCACAAAAGTCTCGTGTTTTCATACAAGGGACAAAAAGAAAAAACGCAAACCAAATTGCTTGATACTGTTTGTCATAATTTAAAACCGATAGTCAAGCCGCAACAAAGTCAGGTTCGACATATCGAATCGTTTCCTTTGCAAAGTCATTCCTGTATGCATAAAAGCGGATTATCTCCAATCCTATTGTTTCTGGACACATTTTACAGGAAGTAGAGTACAGTATAAATAAATTACACTTCCTCTAGGAGACTTTGCAGGATTTCTTCTGGGAAAGCTGACCCAGATTTTCACTCTTCTATATCCAGGAATTATTTTTAACGCCCACTTGTAAGTTGCAAGCTTTCAGTTTTGACAGATGATGAAAGGAGTACATCGAATAATGTCAAGGTGCACAATTACATATGGCTGACAAATCAAAGAAGATATATTTTGGGATAATAATTCGATGGTACTTTCAAATTTAACATATCCATTGACCTAGTTCTGGAGTACATATCGAATAGCGTTTACAAGAGTTCGATATATAATTACAAAACTATTGTATCAAACCGATTTTGAAAATTTCATGTATCATATATTGTCTTTGGCATAAAAAATACACTTCTAATACACTTTGCTCATAGCTTGGATTAAGCAATAATGACGAAAAAGACGACGCAAATGCGGGCTGGTTCGGTCCCAAGCCATATTCACTTGAAACAGTTTTTTAAGGCTGATGTTCAACTCTAAATACTCAAAAAAAGCTTGACAAAATATTCATTTTTGCTGTATCTCATCTTTATTGTCATTGCAATTACGTTTTGCGGTTAACTGTTGCAATCAACTGATGCCACTGATTGTGAACAGTACATCACAACGCATAAAAAGTCTTTCAGCTACTGAGTATTTCGGCTGTAAGGTATAGCTCGCTGTAAAAGGATTTCCACAGCCAAATTCAGTCATTTCTCTTCTGTCCCTCTGTGAGTCAGGTTCTCTTCAGGTACACAGTACACAGTCTATATCCATAGTAGAATTGACCCATGTTGCTGTGACCACTAACTTACAAATGAGCTGAAATACGACCTTTTACAATTCATTACATAATGGGTCAGCTTTAAAATATGCCCCAAAGATTGTGCCCGATTGTGACGAATTCCGTTCATTGCTTGAATAGTTGCACGGCAATTTACTGTGTAAATCATAACGTTTCAAGAGTTTCTTGTGCTCTGCCTTAGTTTTGTAAACACATATCCAATGATACGTCGAAAAGTTTGATCTAGAAAACCAGTGCTGTGCAACATCAGTGGACATTATCAAGGCCTTAAGCTGTCGTAATTCTGTGACAAATTCTCATTTCCGACCTTTTTACGGCTTCTTTGGTGGCTTGCAGGAAGATCTGACCACTGATGCTAAGCCTCAACTCATCTGTAGATTAGCCATAAAGGTCCACGTTCAGACTACGTCAAATATCTGGGAGGGATATTACAACCGCACTGATCTTTTCAGTTTAGACAAATTCAAAACAAAACACATATCTTCTCCTTGAAATAGTTATCTAGGACAGCAGAAAGTGGATGCTTGTTCTTGCAGGAGTACTTCTGACCCATCCGCATGCACAACTTATACTTCCGAGGACCAGGTTCACCTGCCCCAGGTGACACCTGTAGTTCCCTTGCCAGAGGGCGTGTGCAACTTGCACAGGTGTTTAGCACCTAGAGTTTATCCCCGAACACATCATAGACAAACTACAGTCATCTTCAGTTACTCTCTTTATTGATCCATAACAAAAGGTATAGCAACTGCCACATACCCCAACTGTCACTTGATGCCCATGCTTCAAGAGTATTTATAGGGGTGCTTAGGACGGCCCTCCAACATGGAGGGTCCTACTTCCAATAGCATTACAGGAATCTGGGATGCTATGACAGTCATCATAAAGCAGCTTGTTGGTCCTCTCTGTGTTAATGTATTCAGAGTCATTATCTCAGTGCTGTTGACAGCAGAGAGAGATATGGGACACTTGCAGTTACAGTGTAAACAGGATACACAAGTGGTATCAGTAGGATTTAATGAGCTAGTTAAATGATGCCTGCAGTACTTGTGCCAAGTCTGCAGGGGTTTTATATCGAACACTGAGAGACATGGGATCATTAACTAGTGTGTTGAGGGATAGGATAAGGTCTATGTCATAGGAGTAGATGCATCTGGATTAGGGGTAAACGGGATGTCGCACTTCTTTTCTCACACCATCATTGCTTGGAACAAGTTTGGTTGAAAGAGTTCCTTGTTTCCTCCTCCACTTAACTTTTATCTACATTTAAGTAAGGTGAATGGCGATTGCTTTCCTTGGTAGTATATTCCCAGGAAACGCCTTACACTTAACAGTGCATGTTACGATTTAGTTGTTAAATTCTTTCAGCCTCATTTATCCATCCCATCCCATGACGCAAAACTTCCAAGACTGTAAACATCATCGTCCAATAAAAAACGTTTTTATTTTACTATGTGTAATAGTGTGTATATTCTTCACAAACTTCGATGAATAAACGTGCATTTGTTGAAAGAGAATAAATTATTCAATTTAATTCAATTCGAGATAAAATACCTAATAATTGAAACTATGGATTTGGTAATGATGAAATTGACATTAACAGTACAATGCGAAGAATACCCTTGCAAAGAGACAAAACAGGGACCATATTTCATACTACACTTAATTCGTTGAGACCCTACTGCAATCTCAAAAATACCTGTGAATGTCGATTCTATGGTATCAAGCCAGAAGGCTGTCCCGTTAAGAACACTTGGTTAAGACAAAACGTTAGGACCCTTTCAACATTTAGATCAGACGAAATTGGTGACCTTAAGCCCGCCCCATCAGTCTCAGTCAAACCTGCAGTAACAGTCTGATTACCGCCGTGTAAGGCCTTGCTGCATTTATCGTACCACAAACAAGGAGGCAGAAGTCACCGGAGACTGATACGTGTGGATTTTCTGCTGCAGAGACGTTTCCGCAGATCACACGATGTCTGAGCCAAAAGAGATAAATGATGTTGATTGAAGTGGACTACAGGAAGCAATGCCTCATTCCCAATTACACTGCAAACAGTCCTGTTACGCAGTGGACATACAACTTTTTTTTCGTAATAAAGAATGTTGCTTTTTTCATTCAGCGATCGCTGTAGTCCCTTTAGATCCATATCTATTTAGTGTTAGGCTCTGCCAAACGCGCTGAAAATCAGAGGGTTTGCTAAACCCGGGATGGAACGAATAATACATTTAGTTATTGCCCGTCAAGTGCTGCCAGTGCTGTACTTTCGTATTGCAGTTCAGCACGCCATCACATGTTGTTAGCATAACATTGCGTTCACTAACTTGGACTTCGTTCTCAATATCAGACGCGTTTCTTCCTGTATCAACGAGAAATTGCGAACAGGATTTTTTCAGGATCAATATTGTTTAGCAAAACCGTTACTTATGGAGATGTGAGCATATTTTTTTTACATATTTCCAAACAAAGTATTTACATACGAAATGTATGCTATTGTAACTTGTTGCATTATATTAGTTCATATGTGCACACCCAAAGGAAATCCATGAATAACAAACTGCAAGAGAACAATAATACCGTTCCTACCAAAGCGTCAAGGCAGTTCAACACGAGTACATTGGCAGAATGAAAGGATGCAACGCATAAAGTAAACGTATCGTACAACCAGTTCCCACAGAGAAACTAAATGTAGATTCAGTGTACAATGCGAAGCCCTAATAATGATAACTATTAATAGTTAATGTAGTTCACGGGAACTTCTTTCTGGTGTATTTAACAAAAAATGTTAACAAATCCATAGGGAAATACTGACTGACGCTTTCGCTTTAAAAGATGTATTGAAACTAGTTTCCGTCTTCGCATAAGTATGGAATGCTCTGTCCTAACAGGCGAATTCATACTACCATTCTGACTTTAAAGTCACAGTTCATTTGTTTTTATGTGGAGAAAGAAGAGTAAACCTTTTCAAAATATAAACAATAAATGAAAATAACAAATAACAAATGATTCTATTATAGGCCATAAAAACCAAGATGAACGCAGTGTGCAAGCAGACTTTTGAGATCTGGAATCTCGACAAACTTATTCTATAATTACATTACAAAAATGAATGAATGCGTAAATTTGCAGGAGAATGCAATGCTTCACACAAATGCAAGTTTCGCCACTTTTGACGTCACATCATATTCTATGTTTTCAGCTTTGGATCTGCAACTGATGCATTTGCGTTATCAGAAAACGATTATCAAGCGAAAAGCTGTCCAAAATTGAGCTTTCAGAACCGATGGCATTGAAAGATATACATATACTTTTTTCCTCTTTGACGTCAATTGCAACAGTTCAATACAGTTTAGTATATAAAAAGTAACCGGTTTCGTTTGATGCTTGATTTGTCTTTGTTTTAAAACGTCAATATGTTTCTAAATGAAGCCCAAGGTCGAACCCTCCAGGAACCAGAAATGTAAAACATATTCCAACATAACTTAAACCACTTTCTATTTCCGTCCGAGGTTGAACTTTAATTTAGTTTACGTTGCATACTTCGTTATTAGGATTTTGTGCCCTTGTCAGTAATATTTTCAACAATATTATATACTTTTTGCCGATGAAAGCCCAAAAAATTAAGAAATGACACATTTCATAATAACCTGTGGAGCTTACGGTCAACTTACGGGCATCAGTTTATTGCAATTGGCTTTGACTCGACAGTAATACTCATTGGCGGATCCAGGATTTCTCGTAATGGGGGACACACTAATCTTTGCGTAGAAATCACCAAAAACTGCATGAAAATTAAGAAAATTTGGGCTGTAGGAGGGGGTGCATCCCTGGCTCCCCCTTGGATCCGCCAATGATAATCCATTTTATTCATGTACCAATAGTTTAATACTCACTATCCAAGATATGGTGCACCTCTGAATTAAGGTTTCTTTATGTCTCTTTGTCTTCTTGGCAGATGGCATTTTGACATCAATGTATGAACTTTCTGAAGACAAAGACAGACACCCACAGGGGCTTCCAAACTTTTTTTCGTATAGAAGCACATTCACTATGACATTTCCTCTTACAGTGTTGCTGGTAACATTTCCGGTTTCGCAGTAATGGTGACACTTCCCACTACCTCAGCGGTACTTGGGCTTCCGACATTTTCTTAGAAATTCACTTTTCGTAACATGTGATAAATGTCATTACTTGTGAAAAAGTAACGTAGCAGTTCTAACACAAGTATCTGGTTAATATTTCCGTAATAGGCCTATTTCGCATCACACTCTTCTAAAGGACAAATCAGTAATAACAGACAGATCAGTAGCGGAGCTAGGAGTTTACCCAGGAGCACCCATGAAACTTTCTGTCAAAAACGTTCAATTATTCCCCGAAAATTAAGAGATTTTGGGTTGTGGGAGGGCGCAAGTCACCGCCACTCAGAAGGATAGGGAAGCAGATATACCCCGCGCTAGCCGCACACTATCACTGGGGAGGCACGTATGTGCAGAGATGGTAAGGAACAGCCACTTAGAGTGGAGTACAGAATACACACAGCAATAACTAAATGGTAACCGAAACTAGAGAAGGTATAAAAGCTACAGCTGCTAAGCATATTACCACTGAGGCGCGGACAAAATATAACATCGCCCTCTGGATCCGCTAATGCAGACTTTACTAAAAGTTACTTTACGTTACTAAAAAGAATGGAAACCCATGGGGCTAGTCACATGTGCTTTTTGAAAAATGTTGCTACTTTTCCCATCAAGATAGAATTTCCTGCAGACTGGCATTCTAATATGTTACGATATCACAGCCCCTACTGGCATAACTGAAGTCGACTTTTCCTGCATTAACCTCAAATTCATTAATGCCATGTTGCCTTTTAATACTAAACACTCAAATTTCACATCTTTGAACCTGGGTGATTAATTTTGAATCGTATTTTATCTGCCTATGACGATAACGTCTTGTAAAAGAACTACACACGTTTCCAAGCTTTGCAGACTGGTATTATTACTAAAGAGTTGCTACATAAATGCGGCAACACATTAAGGTAAACATACATGTTTCATTTGAGATTATGCTTAACAATGCAAGTACAGACAAAAGCACCTTCCTTTTAAAACGCAACAGCACCTAACTGTGCTAAAATCATCACACAGGAACCACGGTGTTTGTCATATGTACTCCACCTAACTTTTATAAAACAAGAAAAAGCTACATGGAAATAAAACAAAGCCAAACTTAAATGTAGATTTATCGAAATGGCTTTCCCAATCATTCTAACTAGACTAATTAACAACGTTTCATAATTATGTGAATCTCCACAATAGATCTATTACAAAATCATCTATTGATTTTGAAAAAACGGAAATTCAGATTCACATTTGAAATAGTTTTTTACGTACGTTAAGGACTTAAGGTAGTTGTAAAAGTCTACGTTTTAAATTGATCAGTTTAAACTGATCGGTCAGGTGTTAAACTATGCTAGACCGAAGATCACAAACCGTCACAACTGCCAGCTCTTGTTTCCTGCTCTATACTTGCTGCTACAATCACATGACAGTTTAGAGGCTATCCTATTGGTTAATAAGAATTACAGGTGGCATAATTTTAACCGCCATAGTCAGTTCAAATTGTACCTTCTTTTACACAGGGTATTTCGATAAGCCTCCAGTATTGAAACTTTACATCATCTGTATGCACCGACACGAACTACTCGTTAACTATTCATACTACTGCGGCATTCTTGGCGACCGATTGTCAAGGTTAATAATCCCATTGACCTAGAAGTGAGTCACATGAGAGGGTAACACGGTCACAGGGCAAATAGAACATCAGGGTCCGCATGAATGTTCACTAATAAGGGTTACTGCCATTCTGGCCCCATCTAATTTTGTTCTTATCATTGACAAAATGTAATCCAGTAAAATTAAAACTGGGGCTATTCAGGTACAACATTATTGTACACGACCAAAACTTCCTCTCACATATATAATGCACAACATTGATAGTAAATTATTTTTTGGTTTTGGTTTTTCATGCTACTGACGACTGTAATTTTGATTTGATTTCGAAAATGTTGAAATTTAAATGTCCTGAATTTCTG
Source organism: Haplosyllis anthogorgicola (assembly GCA_038406195.1). Taxonomy (NCBI): domain Eukaryota; kingdom Metazoa; phylum Annelida; class Polychaeta; order Phyllodocida; family Syllidae; genus Haplosyllis; species Haplosyllis anthogorgicola. The sequence continues at coordinate 17,544 of JBCAUI010005239.1, forward strand.
TTCCCCCAGTCCCCCAAAATTTTAGGTATGGGGGGAAGCAAAATGTCCCTCAGTTTTATCAAGTGGAGACAACATACCGTATTTACCCGAATTGAGGCACCCAGTGCCAAGAAAAGATTTTAATGTGGTGGCTCTTTAAAAAAAATTGGAAAACCCAAATCTAATTGTGGCTTAACATAAATTTTATGCAGGAACTGACATGTATTAAAAGATTTTAACATCTCAAGAAGTTAATGATGAAGACTCGCCATAAATATGCAATAAGCCAGAAACTGCTCAATTAATTTTGTCTCAAAAAAGAGGGGGCTGCCTCAATTAGAGAGGGTGCCCCAGTTCGGTTAAATACGGTAGATTAAGTTTTCTTTTCCTTTTTGAAAAGATTTCGTGTACGTACCTGAGAACCCATGTTATGTCCGATCTCGTGCGCCATGGTGACGTGAGACACGGTAGAGGGAACATCCTTACCATAGTTCAGTATTGTTACTATCCCAGAGTTAAGGCTCTTAAGGCTGCCGCGGAATTGCTGATAAAAAGAAGAACATTACGAGAAATTAGCGCAATATTAATTTACGTTATGCTTGTTGTAGCTAGAAATAGAAAGAAAGCCTTTCTCACAAATTGCAGAACAGAAAGCTGCAGAACAATATCAACAACTCAGTAAAGCATTCTCAATTCAACCTTTAACCTCAGTTCTATTTTACCACAAATGTGGCAATAATGAAACGTTTGGTATTTATCATGAAATGCTTAAGTATATTTTTTTATCAACCACTATTTCTAAAGTTCTGAAATATAAAATGGCCCAGTTCCCTGTTGAATACAAAATAGTTAAAATAAACCATTGTAAAATTATTTTTCACTTCTTTCGAATTCTGCACAATGCAAAGTTGTACGAAATGGGTTTGATTAAATTTATCTCGAATTTCAGGCAATAAATGTCAGTTAAAAAGAGCAAAACTATTGCAAATCTCAAGAGTATTTAATTAAAAGAAATTGCTTCAGAGAGTTTTGCACAAATTAAGAAATTTGCTCCCACACGTACTCCTTGAGTCATAAAAGGGCCATTCAACCCTGGGCACAGAATATCAAAACAACCGTATACGTTAGCGATGCTACAATTACCGTAAAATGTAGTATTTGGGCCGCACGACCTTTTTAGCAATTGCCACAATAATTACGAACTTTCGTGCTCCACATGTCGGAAAAATAAGGTTCCTGAAAGGTATGTGTTCCAGCAACAACAAATACATCCCCATGACAGGTCAATCACATCGTGCTTGCATGTCTGCCTTTGTCACGACAAACTGTCAAAACTATTTCAAATTAAGGTGCATCTCCCAAAAATTACCCTACACGTGTGTGCCCAAATTAGAGCATTTACTTTAACTTAAACACATATAAATTACTTACAGGAGGAAGACAATGTTTCTTACCCCGTTTTTCTCACAGACTCCACCGGCATTTTGCAGATCTCCCGTCCAGGCCAGACCGAGGGTACCTCCCTCAAAGTCGCGGTAGGTAAACATGTAGGCAAGGCAAAAGGCATCAAAGTTATCTTCTGAGAATAGTTCAAGGTAGGTTTCTACTCCGTAATTTCCTGCAATTAATTATAGCGGATTTTGCAATTTTTTACATACAATTGCCAATTGAATTTTCAATTATTAAAAATTAATTGTCTATCGAATATATAAGATTTTAGTTAAAATAAATTGAAATTGAAAAAAAATTTGACAACACTGTTTCTAGCGTCATATGATTATGTTTCATTCTAAGACGTCATTATGTGCTGCCATCTTAGATGACTTGATGTCAGTTTTCAGGCGCAAGATCACATACACTCCTCCCCGGATGCTTATATCGATACCTTTTTTCTGCACAAAATTAATAGACCCTCATGTTAATTGTTCCGCTTATATCGATGCTGTTTTCCCGAACCAAAAATATCGATATATCCGGGGACAAGTGTAGTCTTGTCGTATCTCATTCGGTAGACAATAAAGGTAGCAAAGCAGTGTACGCTTTAAGTGAGTGAGCGAGTTGGAGTGAGCGCGCAGGCCGATCTTTATTGGTCATAATAGGGACACAATGAGGGCTAAGTAGGAAACACAATGAGCGCAATGCAAACGATTGTATAAATGACGTTTCCAATGTTGGGGTTTTTTTCGCATTAGCTGCTATTAAAATTCATCCACCCACTTCTTGTGTATAAAGTAACTTTTTTATCTTTTCCAATAAGACATACTTCATATGAGACAATTTCACAAGATCGACTGATTCACTGATCTTGCAACATAAAGAATTCAGGAAGTTTGTTTAAATTTGTACTCATGCAAATTCTTTATAATATTGTGAGCCGGTCAACTAGTTACGCGTTACAATAATGAATTAACAAATGAACGGTATTTAAATCTTTATAGGCAATTTATATTAAAATGTAAACAAACTGTCTGAATCCTTGATATGTCTACAGTAAATTGGATTATTTATATGTCAGTTTGTTTCTGTAAAAAATAGGCTACAAATTTTCCTCTCGAAGTGCTCGACCTTTGTTCCAAAACAAGTGACTACTACAGTATCCTCATCCAGACAATTTTCCTGTATTTACTTGATATAAATATCCTTATTTTTAAAATTTACGTTGATAGTTTTTGCTTAATATTTACGTCCCTTTACAAAAAATGCATCCTTTCATTTGTATTAAAAAGCAAGCTGTAAATTATGAATTATTGAGAGGTTTTAATGGCTTCGTACCGAAATGAAAATGCGTCTGTTGCATGTTTGTTTAGTCCTTATTCAGATTATCAAATGAATATGGCACCAATACTGTTAGGAAATTGCTTTGATGAAACGTTATTTATATCATTTATTCACTGGTATTCGGCCCTCGTAAGATCAAAGTTTTATTAAAGGATATGCAAAATACTTGCATCATTTAACATCTTTGTCCGATTGCCAGTGACAAGTAAATATTATGACTAAATATGGTGAGAAAGATTATATGCTCATATGACTTAACGCTAATGTAATTTCTTCTTCCGCATGCGTATTAGTTTTGTCACATTAAGAATCCGGAAAGTATGTTTACATTTTTCAACATGCACATTCTTCATTGTAGATTAATAAATTAGTCAGGCCTTACAGTGACAAAACATGGAACTTTCACAAATTATGCTTGGATTACATGTATGTAAATTAATGCAGAATTTGCATGTGAGAAATGTAAACAAAATTTCCGAGTCGTTAATGTAAAATGACAATGTATTTTGTAATGTTGTATCTCAATCAAGTTCTTATTAAATCTCGAGTTTCTCTATTCAAAGAAAATTACCGTGACACTCTTAAATTAAATTTCATCCCTTGCATATACATGGCGCGTCACTTGGATAATAGCATTGTCGCAATTAAACACCAAGCATTGAAAAAATTCGTGCACAAACTGATTATAAATGATAAGATGTATAGCCCCCACCCTCAATTTTCAGCAAGATTCATTCAGCAATGTAATTACCAAAGTGGCCACAATCATTTTTGTCCTGGTTGGTACAGAGCTATTTTTACGCGAAAATGAACAGTGGTTTCCGCGCACTTTACCTTCTTTATTTCTCGGTGTTGTGACGTACATACCTGGAAATTTATATCCTGCGCTATTGGAATCAGTGTGCACCTTAATTCGCTTAATTACAAAATTTATGTTGTCGTCTAGATGGTCGCCGTCAAAGTCTACAAATAGAAAAGAAAGGCAACATTTAATTACAGAAGAGTACAACATATACTCGACTACATTGACGAGGTTGTGAATATTGTATCTGACATAGGAAATAGCAGACAAAGGTGATATTTGTGTGGATATTATAGTTTCTATTTGATATGACGGACGGAGAAATTAAATAGATCAGTTCGTGATTTGCCATTTAGTTTGAGGCAAAGGAAATTCGTGTTACTGCGCGTGAGGACCATACTATTGTTCTCAAAATGAATTACATTTCTTCCCATGATATTTGTCAGGATTTTAAGCAGTCATGATTTCTTACAAGTTTGTTGATAACAATACATTATATGATTGCATTAAATAAGTCACAATTGTCAGATGTACAGATAATAAACCAACAATACCCATTGCGATCGATATCATCCACGTCTTATCTTTTCTATGTTGAAAAAAACATACAAAACTATGCATACAATTTGACTCCAAAGCAATATGTAAGTATGTGGTGTTAATAGTTACTTTCATCAACTAACTGATCTGTAAAAATGGAATTCTTAAATTGTGCGTGAAAACCAAGCTGCTAATGACGGGACCGCATACAGCATGTATTAAAACCTAGAACTAGTCACATTGTGATCACACCGCAGATGATGGATCATCCACGGGACAAAGAACATATTAATTCCACTGTTTCATGGAGGACATGAAATTGTGATTGATTGCCATAGAACGGCGATCCTCTTGTATTACGACTATGTCAGCTTCTTATGACGGAGTGTAACTGCGTGCAAATTCTCTCTCTTCCTTCGCACCTGCTTTTTTACGGGGCACTCCAATGTTACAGACGACCAAGCCGTCCCTTTAGATTTTGTGTTGACTGAAGCATGGCATCTTATTCCACTGGGAAGATACGAACTTGAATTGAAAGACAGGAGGCGAATCAGATGGTAGTAAAGTCTGCAATGGGTGTCCTACCCATTATTAATTGAAAAAAAAAACCAGTATGTGGATCACGGCAGATCAGCCCAATGTGTAGTACGCCGAATGCAGACTTTATTGTTGTTCAGATATTGAAATATTATACCAGTGCATATCGCATTTAACTTTCTGTTTATTTCTGCTACCTGAGCAGGTACCTATGGGTATAATAGTGGACGAGAAAGTGTCCCCTGTTCATGTCCGAGGCACCAGCCGAGGACTGAATAGGGGACACTTTCGAGTCTACTA
>JBCAUI010005240.1:0-10229 GCA_038406195.1 Haplosyllis anthogorgicola
GGCTACTAATGATGCTATGATGCTAATGCATAACTCTAATTAACCAATAGGATAGTCTATAGACTGTCACATGACTTACAGGTGCAGACAAAGGTGGGAAGCCTGCAGCGCCTCTGGTATTAACTCTAACTGCAGTCTTAGACTGCAATGCCTGTGGCAGAGACTCTAACCGAAGTCTGTCCGTTGACATTGAATATTTAATTTGTTTGCTTCAAAAGGAAGAAGGAATATAAGAAGGACAAGCGGGCATCCTCTACCTCTTCGGTTATAAGTGCACTATTCCATGGCCGTGGTGGTAGGGTCAGTAATGCAAGCTCGGGACTTCGCAGAGCGCAAATGTCATTTGTAAAACACAAACAGTCTCCTTTCAATAAACTGCTTCTTGAGCACAAAGACAACGTAAGGTAAAGAACATTTTTTCATGCTTCAATAATGGATCCAGAATTTTTTTCCGGGAGGGGCGGGACTGTAAACTTTTTTGTTACAAGTCCGCCCCCGGATCTGCTAATACGGTTGCATAAATTGTTTATGTTCACGTAATAATAAGATAACGCCACTAGGTTAAAGTGTAAATGCATTTTCCAAATATGAATCTGCATGAGTTTTTATGGACATTTGGGCGAATGAGTTGAATTTCTGTTTAGTACTAAACCTATCTTGTAACACCATAACGTACTTATTATTGAATAATAATTATATACTAGCAGCAGGTTGTTTGTAGACTATTCAGGCAATGTCTAAAGACTGGGTTGTTGATAACCTACATGTTATCTTTAGTATAATTACATACCTGTCAACTAAGTACTTGTCCACGTGTATCATTTCTTACAGCATCCTGTTCGCAGACATTGTCAGCTTTACAGAATTAACGGGCGAACTGGGTTCTCGGGAATTAGTGTCCGCTCTTAATCAACTCTTTGGTCGATTTGATGCTCTGGCTAAGGTACAATCACTACCTTTGTGTTTGTAATTAAGAGAAAGGTATTGAATACTGTTGAAGTGCTAGGTAATGCCCAGGCAATTTATAAAAGAAATGGTTCAACACCATATCATGTAAAATGGATTCGCTTACTCAAGCTTTTACTCATGCAAACATACATTCTTTCAGACTTAATGCACCATACAATTATGACTGACATGTATTTAGATAAATCGAGCAAGCAACGGCGAGAAATTCTATTGTTCCACAACAAACAGAATTTTCTTCTTCTGGCTTCCAATACAAATCCGAATGTTAATAAATGTATACATTTATTAACACCCTCAATAGGTATACATGAGACTAAATTAACATAGAATCCGTTGCGTTTGCAGAAGAACTGCTGTAACAGAATCAAGATTCTGGGCGATTGTTACTACTGCGTCAGCGGCGTCCCAGAACCGACATCGGCGCACGCTCGAAACACTGTACTTATGGGACTAAATATGATAAGAGTTATCAGGTATCATTTTGTAGCACAATGATTGGTCTATCTTTAACCAATATCTGTAACTTTTAAGTATAACTCTACAATGAAACTCTTTGTAAAAATCCGATTTCTGTCAAGCATATTAAAGAGCAACGTTGGGTTAACACTGTATTTTTCAGGCAAATTCGTCATCAAACAGGCGTGGAAAGGCTTGACATGAGGATAGGTATTCACACAGGGTATGTACTCTGCGGTGTGATTGGACAGCTTAAATGGCAATACGACATATGGTCTGATGACGTTACTGTGGCTAATCATATGGAAGCGTCGGGTAAACCTGGGTATGCATGTTTACACTGTTATCTTATTACCAAATGAACTTGATGGTGAATCCCCTTCACTGGTGCCCAGGCTGCACTTACACGTGTTTCTCCTTATTTGGCGTTCATGATCTTGAACAAAGGATAATTTGTGTACATTTCCTTTTCACTAGATTGATATGTATTACTCTTACTTAATCTCTAAAAAACTGGTTGTTACAATTGCAATATTACTGTCCTCTGTGTGAAATCTGACAATGAAGCAGAAATATATATATAAGGCCAGGGCAAAAGCTGCTGGTCATTCGCTAAAAAGAAAACCGTGACATGACATTACAGGAAATCGTATTAATCTCATTGCAAGGGAATATAAGTGAACTATGAGGTGCTGGGTTATAGGTTTAATAGAATTTTCTTGTACTGCTCAAGCTATCAGGCGAAATTCCTGTATAAGATACATATTTCAGGAAGGTGCACATCACGGAAGCCACACTGCGGCAGCTGCATAATGAATTCGCTGTGGAGGAGAACCCCGAGGGAGGAGATGACTGCATCAAGCAACACAACATTAAAACCTACTTCATAGATGACTCAGAGGTTCGCACAGTTAGCTTCTACGAAAGAAATCAAAACATTTCTAATTCGCTTTCAGCTTAAGTCTTGACGTAAAAGGCTTTCCTCCATCAGATTAGTTTACACGTTAAAGCAAAAATACTGCAGAGAAAGTACAGATGTGTCAGTAAAGGCAAATAACTTTTGAATTAAGCTGTTCTTTGATGGAGAGACTGGCTAATAATTTGCAATAAGTTTTAGCACGAACATAGTATTGTTGTATGTAGAACATACAATGCAGTTAATGTCTTGTTTTGCTTTTATTGTTTTTTTCTTTCTTTCTTGCTTTTTGAAAATTAACAAATTAACGTCTCACATTAAATTTCCCTAAAAAGAGTTAAAAATATCATCATAGTAATTTTGCATTTAATAGTTAGCCAAGCTGGGCAGAGACAGCGTACATTCCCTGCAGCATGCGGATACACTCAGATTAAGTGAGTCTACGGGCAGGAAAGCGATGCTGAGAAGACGTATGTCCGTCGTGGACGTGGTGGGACGGTGGGGATGTGAAAATCCATTTGACAGCATGTCCGATGACATGTTGGAGAAAGACTTACCGGTAAAGTTTAACTACTTTAAAAAGTCACAATCCAAAGTTGATAAGGAAACTCCAAGAACTACATATTTCACGAATAATGAAGTTGTTTTCACTTTTGTCTTTAATCTTTGAAGGCCATGATTGAAGTTAACCGACAACTTGAAAGAGGTTTTCATCTTGACAGCCACAGGCAAGCACCAGATGAAAAGTAAGTCATTCATAGTTCTCTGATATGAATTCCACTGGAGAAGTACCTTAAATGACACTTATGCAATGAAGCTCAAGAAAATAAAAATAATTTAAATAAATCGAGCGAGCAACGGCGAGAAATTCTTTTGTTCTACAACAAACAGAAATTTCTTCTTCTGGCTTCCAATACAAATCCGAATGCAAAATGTAACTTGGTGCAAAGATAAAATTCTCTATACATGAAGGCATAATAAAAAGTTTGGACTTTTGGAACTAAACATCATGCAAAGTAGAAAATATTGTTATCGCAACTTCATAATATGATCATAAATGACTCATCGTTAAGACATAAGCGAATTTGAACTCTGATATATTAAATTATAATATCCGTGTTATCCCATCACTTTCTACGATAAGATCAATGAACGAAGAGAAGATATGATGACTTAGTTGTAAATTATCATTTAAGGGAAAATGAGATCTGTCACCAACATGTAAAACTCTTAATAATTTTAAGGCGACGAAGAGGGTAGACATAAAGCTTGTACCTTATGAACTTTGCCTCTGTGCATCACCATCGTGGCTGTCACAAAGTTCCATGAACAAAATATATTTTGCAAGGTGCAAACTTTAAATATAGAGGGTAAAACGATTCCTGACGAAGAGGGGCTTACAGTCTGAAAGAAAATATAATTTCCGTCCAAATAAGAAACGCTGGAAAAATCTCGTACAGACGGATGATGTGCGTATCAACGTCTCTGTGGCCTTACACTAAGAGATACTATATTAATAATGTAAAAGGCTTACATTCAAGCTTACATTAACAATTAACGCTAAGCTGCAGATGTAAAAAATCTAGTCTCGGGTCCACATTCATTGTTTAAGTTCTGCGTTATGCTTTACGGCTCCGCTTTCCACTCTAAGTGGTTGCTGCTGTTATGTTCTCTTTTATACATTGGTAACTCCATGCAGCGTGCTTTAAATAGGAATATCAGCTGCCACTCTATTGGCAAGGTGGTGGAGAACAACCCTCGCAAAAATTATTTTGCACTGAGATCCTTTAGCAAATAAAATCCATAAGGTCAGGAAATACACGCATAAGATTCAATGTTTTAGGAATCAAATTTAAAGTTATATTCATGTCCGTTCTTTATTGAAAAGTTTATGCACAATACTGAAGTTGAAAATGACCTGTCAGGAAAGTGAAAGAACTCTCCAAAGAAAACGAGTGTTACTGCTCAGGCGAAACAAACCGAGGTGTGTTATGCATGAGTCCAACTGCAGGTTCAGTGAGGGTTGTGGGGCTGATAGGGGGGCTTTAATGGCAGAAACAGCGATTAAGTTATTTGTTCTATACTAAGGAAAGGTTGAAGTATTTTTACCAGTGATTAATAACGACTGAATCGACTAAATCGTTACTCATACAACAGTTTACCCACAATAATCCTAAAGAAATGAGAAACAACGATCAAAAAGAATAATTCCTGACACAGGATGTTTGAGGCGATGTTGTTATTTGGCAAATTGCGAAACAACATTTGAAACAATGGATAATACAACTAATCCAAAATGATCATTTGAAACAATAAAATGACCATCGCGAGTCCCAAAACGAATTTGCAGTTCTAAAAAATAACCTCTTAGCTATGAACAAATTAATGCGTTTGCGTTTGAACATTTGACCTTGCTGAACTACTGTACTGTGAATAATATCTCCATTACACAACGTATATTCTCGTTGTCCTTACAGTGACAAAGTCAATCAGCAGCTAGCAGAGATGAATGAAATAACGTTATGCTTCAAAAATTCAGAACTAGAACATGCTTACATTAACAAACGAGACACATCGGTCAAATTCTACATCATCTGTGCATTTGTCATATTTGTCTTCATAGCTGTTGTACAGCTCATTGCCTTGAATAGGTAAGCTTCAGGTTCGTGAAATTTACGTTAGTGATAAAAATTTAATTGTGCACTATTTTATATCTTTTTTCTCTTCACAACTGAGCATAATGCATTTCATATTTGGGAATGCAGTACAAAGAATGTTAAATATGTACATGAAGTGTCTTCTCTTCTTTTTCAGCACGGTAACACTGATTGTAACTATTGTTGCGGGATTGGTGTTGTTCTGCTGTCCCCTGGTTCTTACCACTGGCTTAAAATGTGTTCCTAACTATGAAAAACTGCCCGTAAGTAGACTGCGTTAATTTAACTTAGTACCAATGAATTAGTGTACTTTGCATTTATAGTTTTCTTTACAGATCACTATTTAAGGAAAAGTATCAAATAGATGAAGAACTAATTAATCTCAGATATGTTCTGTAATTTTAGACAGGACTAAAGAATGGGCTGAGACTAATATCGGACAAACTAATTAGCAGGATGTGGTGTAAAATATTACTGAACATTCTTTGTTCAACAATGGTATTCATAACTGCCATACTACCTGTGGTGAGTAAATAATTAACATGAACTTATCAATATTACTAATAGGCACCTACTTAACAAATGATAAATAAGTTTTTTTCTTATTAGCCCTTTGCAAAATTGTATCAGGTGTTGTAAATCGGTACACTTTTCACCTGCTACAAATCTATATTTATTCTATGCAGAATTAATTTTCCTCCAATTAGGCTATATGTTACCTACTCATATAAAGACCTTTACTCATCGCTTTACTTGAATATCTACATTACAACTCACATTTGTATTAGAATGGGTCATAAAAACTCGTTAAGAAGTACCTTTGTTTATGATTCCAGATGGATTGTCAAAACATAACTCGGGAAGATCCGAACAATGCTTCCTCATCACCTGTCCCAAGTGCGTCTCCACCAAACGTGTTCAACATCCAAGATTCCACGACAGAATCCGGTGTTTTCAACACTACCGATGTTTTCGCGTATTCTAATATAACAGAATCCAGTATGCCTCGATTCTTTGCGGGTGATATTACAGAAGAGTTCACCGAGGATGGTATACACTGTTTTTTTGCACCGGTAAGTTATTTATCATGTAAGATACAGCTTCCAATTTTTTGGTTTATCACTTTCCTGTTTCTTGTTTCTGAACGGATGGCGAATTGAGAGACAAATTACTTAGAATTACGTGAAAGAACAGCTGATGGAGTAAAATGGTCGGGGAAGGTCTTACGTGAAAGAACATCTCGTGCAGATGAGAAAAGTTTCTAATAAACTTTAAAGCTTTCCTTTTCGTACTCATATGAATAAATGTTTCACGGTTTTTTGGGGTTTTTTTTTTTCTAATTTCAGTATTATCTCTACGGCTGCATGATGTCACTGATCTCGTGCAGTGTATTTTTACGCACATCATACTTCCTCAAGTCGATATTTATGTTGATTCTGCTCGTCATTTATAATTTACTCATACACATCACGTTCAGTGAGGTGTTTGAACTATACGACAGTTTCATCGAGTAAGTAACTATCAAATGTAAATGTAACAAAATGTATCAAACTAATTAAACAAAGCTACCCAGTAGTGGATCCATGGGGGCCGCAAGTCCTTCGAGTCAATGGGCTCTTTTCCCTTGAAAAATATCTGAATTGGTTACTGCCAATTGATACGTGGATACATCTCTAAATAAAACCGAATCAAATCTTAAACTATAACCTCTCAGTTGAGCATCAACGTGTCGTTATATTTCCAGGACTGATTTTCTTCCAACAACAACCAGAGGATCTCTTTACATCGCACTTCTGTTCTTTACACTCGTTATTTTAGACAGACAAGTACGATATTTTGTACAATACATGTTATTTAACTTTATAGCACTTAACAAATGCAAAATAAATAGATCCGGTAATTTGAAGTAATTCTCATTGAAAACAATTATTTTGTCCAACTTCTTTGCATTTATAGATAGAGAAAAACTTCAGGTTGGATTATTTGTATAAGTGGAGGATTAGAGAAGACAAACTTGAGTATGAGAAAAATGAGATGTTAAATAATATGTTGCTGGCCAATATATTACCCGTCCACGTAGCTAAACACTATCTCACACCTAGGGCCAAAAATGTAAGTAATAAAACTATATTTCAATCATCATAAAATTTAATCTGTCTCTGCGATGACAAAATGTATCTTGTCACTTCCAACTTTCTAACAATTTCTTGAACATTATCCAAAAGTACTGATTAATTTTTAACAATTGGATTTATTACAGGACCTGTATCACCAGCATTGTCAAAATGTTTGCATCATGTTCGCAGCCATTCCAGATTTCAAAGTTTTCTTCTCAACAGTCGATGTGACCGGAAAAGAATGTTTGCGACTGTTAAATGAAATAATCTCTGTATTTGACAAAGTAAGCCGCGGTCTGTAACTCATACATTCATTTTTTTCGATCGTCACAATTTGAAAATCCTGCCAGTGCAATGTAATCCAAATAATTAAAACTAAAAGGCCTTATCTGTTCTGTTTAACTTATTCGAACTTTTTCGTGACGTAGATGTTACTGATGAGACAGTTTGATGGCGTCGAGAAGATTAAAACGATAGGAAGTACTTATATGGCTGCGGCTGGACTACGATCAAGCACAACTACACGAGCTGCAGTGAGTTTCATTTATCCAGCCAAATCGAATGCATATCATGGTGATCGCAAACCTTAGTCCTTATAGATGGCGTGTATGTCACATACACAGCCTTAGAGAGCCCACCATTATTCAGCTTGCACAGCAGGCTGTTGGCACCGGGACACCAGTCTTGTCCAGCTGATTTGACTAGTGAAACAACCCATCTGAGGGTTATTTCCGGGTCAAGTGATTGCCCTATTCCGGACCCTACTTTGGGTCCCTGGTCTATCACAAACCGATACAGACTAGGTAATTCAGGCCCAGATCCAGTATTTCCCGTTAGGTGGGGGGGGGGGGGGAGGGGAGCTGCCCACCCAAAAAATCATTGAAAAACCCCTAAAAATGGGTGGGGGTGAAATCGTCAAAAAAAACTGCATGAAAATGAAAACATTTTTAGCCGTGTTGGGGGAGGGGGCACATGCCTCCTGTGCCCCCCCCCTGGATCCGCCAATGCAATTAGTTACTTAGAGTGTCTTGTGCTGTTTAATTCGACAAGTTCTCTCGTAATCGTAGAACAAATATTTAGGCCATTTCTTTCCGATTGACACGCACAATATTTGTGCATTTAAAAATGTGTGGTTTGTGCGACTTTTTTCTCAGTCAGATTTTCTATTCATACAGGATAACGAAACATCGGCGAAGAATGTGTTGCTGTTGGTTCAATTTGCGCGTGCAATGGAGAAAGAGCTTGGTGAAATCAGTCAGGATGCTTTTGTTGAATACAGTCTGAGAGTTGGTGAGTAATTACAATCGAGCAAGACACTTTGGTATAACAACAGTTCCCAACCGAACATCGCAATCAATAGGCCCTCTCAATGCTTAAATGTATACGAAGTTGCACAAATTCAGACCTAATACAGTAGAACTTGTCTTCAGTGACACCTGTCTTGAACGACATCATGTCTTTTTACGACGCTTTTCTATGCATACAACACTGTTAAAACTAATTAAAATGACCTTGTCTTGGGCGACACCCTGCCTTTTACGACACTTTTTGGAGGGAAAAGTTCAGTGTCGCTCAAGACAAATGCTACGGAATTGTACAGTACGTAATCAGGCCTTTTTTGGAATTACTATCACTGAGGCAAGTGTAATTCACTGTAACTAACACCAATATGTTCATCTTCATCTTGATCTTAAAATGTTGACGATAACTTAAATTGGTATTAACAGGAATAAATCATGGCGATGTAGTAGCAGGTGTTGTGGGCGCTTCTAAACCACAGTACGACATCTGGGGAGATGCTGTTAATGTATCGAGCAGGATGGAAACCAATGGCGTTAAAGGCAACATACAGGTATCTAGATGCATTTCACCCAGTACACGAATAGGCATGCACAGTTAATAAATACATAAGCAGTAAAACTCCTCATTTACGGCCACTCTTCTTTAAGACCACTATTGGCTCCAAATGTTTTCTTCAAAACAGTAGCAAAGTAGTTCTCCTGTACGGCCACTCCTGATATACGGCCAAATTTAACAGACAAAATGGTGGCCATAAATAAGGGGTTTTCCTGTATCTGCACGCAGCATTTTATTATAATGAGCGTTGTGTTCTCAAATAAGTGACGAACCAATTCATTTCGCCAAAGTATTTTTTGGAAATAATAATAATACTGTATAATTTACATGACATGCTAAATAATTTCCAAATCATAAACTAAAGTGAAAGTCACTTCAGTTTCTGAAATGCTGCATAATCTACACCTGCCAATCTTCACCGATCCCTTGTTGCTTTAGGTTCGAGAAGAAACCGCAGATTTATTGAAGCAGCATGACATAGAGTGCAAATACAGGGACACAATCAGAATCAAGGGAAAGAAGCAACCGATTCCAGTGTACCTCATACCACTCAAAACCGGTGACGCTACATCTAACACGGGCCCAGTCATCATATCTGACATAAAAATAACAAACGCTAGATATTCTGTGGACAGTAATCATAGCTGACCTGATATTAAGAAGTCATTGGGAAGAAATCGTATTTCCAAGACACTGAATAGACTGTCAGACCGTTTCTGATGTGCTTACCAAACATAAGAATGCCCTAACCTACATATGAGCTGCCCTTGTTTTTCCCAGTATTAACACAATATTTGAAAATGCTTACAAGTATGAGATTCCTTATGCGTAAGGAGATTTCGCCGCTGACGAATGTTGCACGCTTTCTTTGGATGCGTCTCACACTTGAAACTTGGTAGATCCTGGATTTGTTTTCCCTCTCAACTTATTTAAACGCCTGTCAGAAGAATGGCACAAGCGGCATCCAGAAGTTTTTAATTTGGAAGCAAGAGTAGTTATAAGAGGGCACAGACAATCCAAGAACATGGGTCTAGATAAGGATGAAAAGTTTCAGGGACCAATGTTTCAGGGACACATTCCAAGTAAAGGCAAGTGAATTGCGCGAACGTATGGGCAGCCAGAAGGAAACGAATAGCAGACCCCGTTTATTGCCCGTAAGGGGCAGCCAGTACACTCCTCACCGCTTATATCGATATCCCGCTTATATCGATATTTTTTTCCGCGCCAAATTTCTTCCATTGACCCCAATGTTAATTG